>VRLP01009080.1:0-14064 GCA_009660295.1 Lophius piscatorius
TCTCACTCTCACTCTCTCGCTCTCATTCTGTCGCTCTCATTCTCTCCCGCTCTCTCTCTCTCTCTCTCTCACTGTTTCTCTCTCTCTCTCTCTCTCTCTCTCTCTCTCTCTCTCTCTCTCTCTCTCTCTCTCTCTCTCTCTCTCTCTCTCTCTCGCTCTCATTCTCTCGCGCTCTCTCTCTCTCTCTGTTTCTCTCTCTCTCTCTCTGTTTCTCTCTCTCTCTCTCTCACTGTTTCTCTCTCTCTCTCATTCTCTCCCTCTCTCACTGTTTCTCTCTCACTCTCACTCTCACTCTCTCTCTCGCTCTCATTCTCTCCCGCTCTCTCTCTCTCTCTCTGTTTCTCTCTCTCTCTTTCTCTCTCCCTGTTTCTCTCTCTCATTGTCTCTCTCTCTCTCTGTGTCTCTCTCTCACTCTCTCTCTCTCACTCTCTCTTTCTCTCATTTCCCCCCCTCGCTCTCTCTCATTCTCCCCCTCTCCCCCCTCTCTCTCTCTCTCATTCTCTCTCTCTCTCTCATTCTTTCCTTCTCTCTCTATAACTCTCTGCTGTCGTGCGTCAATCAACTGAATCTTTGGACATTTTCTAAACTCCTGCTTAGCTTCTCAAAGTTTTCATGAATACCTCAAAAAATAAATCAGCTATAAACGATGAGATTGTGAGATGTTACAGCCGTCCATCGGCTCTCTGGACCGATGTTTGACATACAGGTCAATCAGTCCAGCAGACCACAACAGATTTAATCCAATCATAACTTTTTATGACTTATCTGAACTTTGACTGTTTACCTTTTATTCTGCCTAGCAGCTCCGTCTCTTCATCCGTACTGACCTCAAACATTGACAGATAATTCCTTATTCCCGGAGAAATTTGAGAAAATGTTGGGAAAAAACTAAAGGATTCCCTTTTCCTTTATTGATGTCCGCTCCAAAATGTAACGGGTTCTATTCGGACCGACAACCACGTGACAAGCTTTTTATGAACATTCACTTCATAACCAAGCAATCAACAAACTAAATTAACTGACAAACCAAACAAACTGATAAATCAACCAATCAAACCCCCAATGAATCAACCAACCAACCAACAATCACACAACCAACCAACCTACAAACGAATCAACCAAAAACCAATAAATCAACCAACCAACCCACAAACCAACAATCACACAACCAACCAACCTACAAACGAATCAACCCATGGAACAGTATCTAGGCTCTAAAATACCGAGGTGGTTACAACAATAATGAGCTTTGCTTTATTATTGGAATCCATCTATTCATCCTTTATCTGCACTCAGGGGCCCTGAGCAGAGGATACCCTCCGGACTGGTCACCTGCCTGCTAATTATTTGTATACTAATGATTTGTAATTTTGTTGCTATGTGTCCCTGTTGGATCGTGCAGCGTTATTATTTTACAGACTGTATTTTGAACAAAAGGAGTGTTAGATGAAGGCTTCACATTATTTTCTGCAATTACTGGAGCAATTATCCAGAGGGAGATTATTGATGCTAATCACACCGATGCTAGTGATGTTACAATAAAATGTGCCTACAGTTGGTGATACATATAACTGATCATCAACTGTGTGACATTTGAACTTATTACCTTCGTATACACATGGAGTCATTAACATGTTGCAGAGTGGTGCCGACATCTTTTGTTGAACTTAAATATGGATTAACTAAAAACAATCCCTGGTTATTGGTACATGATAGCACTTTTGTAGTCTGCACGACCAAAAGCTTTTTCAACACAAGCCAACATTCAGCCAATCACACACACATTCATACAATGATGAAAGAGGCTGCCATGCAAAGCACCACCTGCCCATCAGGTAACCAATCCCGAGCAACTTTCAGGTTCACTATCTAGCTCAAGGACACTTTGACACGTTACCAGTACCAATTCTGGTATTGGTATTATTAGTGCCAGCGGTTCATCTTGTCACCTGAGGGAAAGTAGCTCCCAGATGTTGCTGTGAAGACATTTTGTGAGGTTTTCCTCTTTTATGAGTTAATTGCTAACCACTACTAGCTGGTTGTGAGTCGTGCACTTGATTCAACATCACCACGCCACAGCCCCATCCTGCCTTTACACCTCTTGCAAAGAATGTCTGCTGTTTGTTCCTGTAAATTTAATCCATAATGCTTTACAGCATGTGTGAAATGAATCATCAGTGTTGGTGACATCCTATCAGTCATGTACTGACCACAACGATTGTGCTACAATACACTCAAACTATTCTGCTGTAGATGTTCCCACTAACGCATGTTCTGTGCTGCTGGGGCCCCATGTGGGCGAAGAGAATGTGTGTGTGTGTGTGAATGTGTGTTTGTGTGTGTGTGTGTGTGTGTGTGTGTGAGTGTGTGAGAGAGATCAGTCAGAAGAAAGTGTATGTTTGTTCATGTGAGTGGGTTGTTCCTGTATAGGTAGTGAACAATGTGAGTGGGAAACACCCCACCTTAGAGCAGCATAGAGAGGGAGTGTGTGGGTGGGAGGCTGATCGATGAGTGCGTTCACTTCATAGCTTGTTGAGCTGATGTGTGTGTTTGTGTGTGTGTGTGTGGGATTGTGTATGTGACGAAGTAATGGTGCACTGCACTGTGTGTATACATTTAAGTGTCTGTAAAGCCAGGGAGCTCCCATGGTGGTGTCCACCCCCGCCTCTGTAATTCAGCCACAATTACAAGCCTCTCCTCTGCTGCAACTAATGAAACCATAAGTCAGCCACACACACACACACATACACACAAATAAACACACACCACTGCAGCGGAACCAAGCAGGCTGTGGGAGAAATAAAGAAAGAGTGAAAGTATAACAGAGAGAAAAAAAAAGAAAAGATTTTAATAAGTCCTATGCTGTTGTATCCCCAGGAAGCAGGTGTACATCCCTGGAAAGCTCCCAATCCCCTGCGTTGTACAATCAATTTCCTTAATTGAATTTTTCATATAAAAGGTAAAGTTGTGGCCTGAAGAACTGTTTTCGTAAAAACAAAACAAAAGCGCTCCCCCTAGTGGGCAGTGGTGATTATAATTCCATGAGATCTCTGACTTTCCAGGATATAAATGTCAACATTATCAATAAGAAGCAGGCAGATGTTTGTTTGTTGTAAGAATCCTTCACACACTCTAGCATTCCAGTCGGTATCAGGATTTATTACTCGTGTAAAACGTGACATTCCTCCAACAATCAGGCTCCCAAAAATACCAGTGATGACATCAGCAGTGGGTGACGTCATGTGTCTCCTCACGATACGGAGTATTAGCCTTGAACGCGAGAATGCAGCGGTCTAATTATAGCAGCAGTAAGACTGCATACAGCTTCCACAACAGAGTACGGAGAGCTAAGCCGCAATGTGTGTTTGTGTTCTTTATTATAGACTTTATGAGGACCGTATTTCTGTGAGGACAAATTTTTGTGAGGACCACACTTTAGTGAGGACCTTTTTTTCTGGTCCTCACTAAGTCAAATTACTTTTTGTGTCTTTAAGGTGTAGTGCCTGCAGTTTAGAGCTATCCCGTTGAATAAATGGAATATGATACTCGTTACCGTGTTTTTACGAATGAGGCATTTTGACTTTTTTGTAACGTTAGTTTATAAGAAAACATTTTGATCTACTGGTGGAGCAGGTCTCCTCCATGGAGGCCTTCATATTCTAGTAATGTCTTCTAGGCGAAGGGACAAATTAAACAGAGAGGGGTTTCCAAAATTTTAAAGCTGAAGTAGCAAAAAGACAATGAAGAGACATGTCTCCCTGACGAAAAGAAATATAAAAAGGAAGAACATCATGAATATGTTTGTTCTGGCTATATATTTTCTTCCATGAGAAGTTTGTGAATTTTCACTACCTAAATTTTGATAAATGTAGGAAAATAGTTATTAGTTATGTGACCAGAAAACAGTAAATCTCATCTTTTCTGTTCAGCAGAAAACAGAATTTTCTCTCCTTGCCTCTCTTAACTTCATAACATTACTGGAAGGTCTATCCAGTGTTCGACTTTAAATGACAGGAAAATAATTCATCCACCCAATATATCTGTTTAAAGGAACGTATTCAGTTGACAGGGTACTTGATGAGGTCATTTGTCATCATTCTGTGCCGTACTCCTGCTACACTTATATAGGAAACGGTGAGCTGTAAAGTATAGGCTGCAATATGAAACTTCCCCACAAGATGCCACTAAATTTCCGACACTGCAACTCTGACCAACTAAATGGTTTAGGTTCAAGGGAACTGTTTTTCATTACACTGTTATTAGTTAAGATTTAATAAACATTCATGAAGAATGTGAAATCATTTAGAGTTTCATTGATTATTTATTTTTCCCATAAGGTCTTATTTTTACTTCTTGCATCTTCACACAAATATTCCAACATCCAGCATCCAGGTCAGCCACCAGTGGTGTTGGTTGGTTTTTGGGGGCGAAGGTTAACAAGGCATCTACTATATCATGTGACACATTTGCATTTTATATATACATTAGTGAAGCTGGCAGTGTTAGATTTTTTTTTTGCAGAGATGGTTGTTTGTCCACTAGTCTGCTCAAGCTTTATTGATATGAAGATGATTGACCTGTTTTGATGTGATCCGTCAACTACGTTGATGACTTCTTTTTTACGTTTGTTCTAAAGATAAGGACAAACAAGTTACTTCTGGCATCGTTTTCCAAGATGCATGGAAGCACACGATCCTCACAGTCTGTAAATTCCCAAATCAGGGTTATTGAGTTTACTCTTCAAATGAGCACATCGGCCCTCCCAAATATAGAATAACAAAGATTTGTCAGTGTGACTCTGTGTATGTGTGTGTGTGTGTGTGTGTGCCTTTTTTCTAAAGCCAGTTAGGGCCAGAGCTGAGCTGTAAGCCATGTCTGATCTCATTCAATGGCTCCTTGCATGATACAGAAACACACACAACAAACACTCTTACATCTGAAATACACACTTTCACACACCATGTCACATACTTCACACCTTTCCGTCCATTCCTGCATACAGAGGACCACTATACTACTCTAGAATGATTAGGTTCAATTCCCACCTCTATGGATAAACAAGCATTAGATCATTCAAATTATACTTCACATACATTATTTTTTTTGTTATTAGGTCAGATCGGATTCTGTAATCAAACCCCAAGAATAAACCTGGTTTTAGAAATAAATGAAATAGCCAGTAATGCGGGAACAACTCCAACAAAAAGCTTCTGAGATCAGTCACCGACATCAAATTGGTGGAATTTTGGCCACTCCTCTTTGCTGAACGTCTTTAGTACAACCACAACTGAAGGTTTTTTAAGCATGAACTGACCTTCTCAGATTCCACCACATACTTTGACTAGAATACGCTTCAGCTTTAGTTTTACTCTTTCAGAGGTGGAAATATCTTAATGCTAACATGACCAATCATAGAATCATTTATTTGTGTTTACTTGAAACTAACTTTGCGAATTTCACGTCGGGCAATTAATGAGGTGAATGATGAGCCACAGAATCCTGTAATTTGCATTGAATGACTTTAGCGTAGCACAGGTCCTGCTCTTTGCGTGTTTTGCGTTGCCTCTCAGGTGTAGCCCAGGATGTACAGCACTTATCAGAAGGTCACTGGTCAATTAAATGGTAAATGGACTTAAATAGTCTGTTCGACCCAAAGCGGTTTACAACACCGGCCATCATTCAACCATTAACGCAAACATTCACAAAGTGATGATAGAGGCTGCCAAGAAGGCGCCAATCATCAGGAGCGCTAACCATTCACGCCATCATGCACACTAAAGTGGAACAGCCATTGGGAGCAACTTGGTGTTCAGTATCTTCAAACTAAATCTGATGATACAAACTAGCTTTGATGACACAAACTAGCTTTGATGATACTAACTATGTCTGATGATACAAATTAACAGTCACTCAGGTTTGAAGGGCAGCAGAAGGTCATGGGAAACAACAGCAGATGGGGAAAGACTTACATCGGACATTGAACTATACATCAAAAACATTACATTTATTTAACCAGGAAGTCCCTTTGAGGTTAGAGAGGTCTTTCCCATGAGAGACTCGGCCAAGAAAGCAGCCAATCGCAAACTGAAGTAGGACATGACAGAGAGTCCCGACATGCTAACTGGACATTATGTCCAGTGTTTTGTGCGTTTAGAGGATTTAATGTCAGTGAATATTTAGACAATATTTTCTCTCGCAGTAATTTGATGCTGAACTGATGATATTCTCTTCTATATTAGATTTAACTCTGTCATAATCATGTTGATTCATACGGTGTGGTCATTATTAACGCATGAATGGTCCAGATTTGATTGGGCTCTGCAGTTAGATTGTGAATTCCAAACCCTGTCCTCTTAAGTATCCAGCAGGAGTGGATTGGCTCGGCGACTCTCTCCTCTCTCTCTCTGTGGCTGCTGCTGATAGAACTGCTGCAGGAGGAAGGCTGACTGCTCACCCTTACATAACCACATGTACAAATTCACCCAGGAGCGCGGGGGAGGCGCAGTGAGACGGCTCTGACGGCGGGGGTTTGAGACTTTCACCGTTAAACGGAAGGCAAAATGCAGCTGTGCGGGAAAACTTTAAATAGAGCAATGGAAGAAAGACTCAGTGCCAAATATGGGAAGTGAAAGTGACCCACCACGGTGGCGCCGGCGTACAAAATGACCTGAAAGCTGGGAGAAGGTAGTAAGTGATTGTTTGAAAGCACAGTCAAACAGTTAACACCCTGCGTCATGCCACCCATTTAGATAACGTGTTACTCACCAAAACCCGCCTGGGGTTCATTTCTCTTAAAACATTTAGAAAAGCTTTCTATCTGTATTTTCTGTCTTTGATATTTTAACTCTTGACAGAAGATTGTATGCTAGCTGCCACCTGTTCATCAGGAGCAACAGCCAATCACAAAAAAGTGAGTCAGAACCAAAAACTCTTAATTGTGCAAAGGGGAATCATTTAAATCAATGAAATAACTCGTAATGCGGAAACAACTCCAACCAAAAGCTTCCGAGATCAGTCCCCGACATAAAAGTGGTGGAATTTTGGCCCACTCCTCTTTGCTGAACGTCTTTAGTTCAACCGCAAATGAAGGTTTTTTAAGCATGAACTGATCGGACCACATACGTTGACTAGAACAATCTAGAACTTTAGTTTTATTTCTTCACAGTAGGACTTACCTTCATGCAAACGTGGCAAAATGTTTGCATTAATAATAAAAGACTATAGAAAGTTCAAAATAATGAACCAATAAGGAAAACAAAAGTCACTCAGAGACGCTGAAGAGCAACAAAACGTACCAGAACGGATTGAAGCAGGTTTTCAGATGGAAACAACAGATGGAGAGAACACAGATAAAGATGGAGGGAAGGACATGGAATGACATCCACAGAGTAACAAGACGATGAGACACAGCTGGGGAGAAATCACAGAGTAAGACAAAGGTGAGACAGGTATGCAATCAGAGTAGAGGGAGACAGGTGAGACAGGTATGCAATCAGAGAGGAGGGAGACACAGGTGAGACAGGTATGCTATCACAGTGGAGGGCGACACAGGTGAGACAGGAAGGCAATCAGAGTGGAGGGAGACACAGGTGAGACAGGTATGCAATCAGAGAGGAGGGAGACACAGGTGAGAGAGGAAGGCAATCATAGAGGAGGGAGACACGGGTGAGACAGGTATGCTATCAGAGTGGAGGGAGACACAGGTGAGACAGGTATGCAATCAGAGAGGAGGGAGACACAGGTGAGACAGGAAGGCAACTAAGGGTAGGGAAGGGACCTACGGAAGAAAACAAATAAAAACAAAGGACAAAAACAGGAAAAGGTGAAGGGAAGAAAAAGGTGCGTATAGTAGAAACACAGAGGACTAAATAGAGTAGAGTATAGTATAGGATGAATAGAGATCAAAGGGCAGACAAGATCAAAAGAAAAGAAACTATGGCAGGAAAGTACAAAACAAGAAACTTCTTCTGTAACGGTGAACCGACAAAACAGAACAGAACCATCAAACACTCCAGGATCATTTCTTTGCTTCTGCCTCATCTCACTGACTGATGACCTGACATTCTCCTTCAGAGTTTCCAGGTAGACCCCCCCCCACCTCCCCATCCCGGCCTGACTTCCCAGATTCATCAACTCTTCATCTATTCGTCTCCTCCTCGTCATCAGAGACCTCCTCCAGGATGTTGATATAAGGACGGTTATACACTGATCAGACTTTAAAAAAAAGAGTGACTTTTCTAATAAACACCTTGATCCTGCTCAGGGTCAAGGAGGGGATTTGAACCTCTGCCAGCTGAAAAGGCGCAGTAATTATTCTGTACCTTTAAGAAGTTACCGGGTCATTATGGCGTTAAAGCTCACTATGTTTCTGTAAAGTATTTATTCAATCCTCTGGTTCTGTTTGTTTTATAGACCAAAGTTTGCTGCAAGATTAGTGGGCGTCAACTTCCTCTCTAGGCCACGCCCCCTCCACCATCAGAGTTCCATCTTCACTGCGAGGTGTTGGATGTTCTGATGAAGGCCTGGGGCAGAACTGTGGGTCTGAGTGACAGCGGTGAGGATAGTTTACATTTCTACTTTTACATTATAAGTTTGTGTCCAGAGAGGAACTTTTTACAAACTAAAACATTTTTCACTCCGTTTTTGTCGACCAAAAACTTTACAGACCAAATATTCCTGGAACTTTCTAAAACTATGGGAGAACCCGGTTCCCTCTCTCTGACCCGTAGAACCTCCAGCCTCCTGACAGGCAGGAAGGCCTCTGTGGAGATGGGCGGATGGACAGATGCATGGGTGGAGAGCAGGAGGGAGGAGGAGGGAGGAGGAGAAGGAGAGGTGTGACCCACATACCACAGCCCGGAGTATTTATAGAAGAAAGTGTCCTAATTGTGGAGCCTCTGGGACGGAACCAGCTCTGCTCTGCTACCCTACTACTTCTCCTTCACCTCCTTCACCTCCTCCACCTTCTCTTCTAAGTGTCTTTTGTCTTCTCCTGCCACAAAGTCCTCCTGGCCTCTCACCTCCCACAATTCATCTTCTCCAAGACTTTATGTTGCCTTTCTTTTGTCCTTCACCACATCGACCTCCTCATCATTATTCTGGGACGTCCCCCCCTCGTTCGGAGACCTCCGCCTTTACACCGTCCTCCTCAGTCTCTCCTCAGTCTCTCCTCAGTCTCTCCTTAGTCTCTCCTCAGTCGCTCCTCTCCTCCCTCTCCAATGTCTCATCCCAGCCACCCCGTCGTCCTTCATCTCCTTGTTGGCAAAAGTTTTCTCTCCTCTCTCTCTCTCCTTTCTCCTCTCTCTCTCTCCTCTCTCTCTCCTTTCTCCTCTCTCTCTCTCCTCTCTCCTCTCTCCTCTCTCCTTTCTCCTCTTTCCTTCTCCGGTATCTGGGGCACGAAGCACAACCAGAGGGAAGGAGATCCGGCTGAAGATCACTCCAGCAGACTCTCTCCTCGCACACCACAGCTATCTGTCATACAGCTGTCATTCACACGTGTGACAGACACTCAGTCTCAGGGGGTCTCATCCATCCACCATCATAGTGATGACCGTCACCTCCCCTCCTCCATCTCCCCTCCTCCACCCAGTCCTCAAAGATTCAACAACTCCATCAGACAGGATCTGTAGAGTCATCTGCCACCACCACCACAATCCAAGGGGGGACATAACTGCTGCTGCTCAGGACAGAGACCCTCCAGTCCCCATCACCCTGAAGAACCTGGACGCTAAAGACCTTCTGGTGGACTGATGATCATCTGCTGTGATAGACCTTCATCTCTACTTCCTCCTCGGTCTCTTCTGATTCAAACTCCTCTTCATCAGTGACGTTTATGAACATGTTTGGGCAGCAGGATGTTGTAGAGGTTAGAACGGCGACTGGGTTCAGAGCTTCTCTGCGTGTTTTCTTTAGTTCCTTCCTGGTCCTCCTGCTTCCTCCCACAGTCCAGAACATGAAGTGTATGAGGCTCAAAGATTGTGTGTGGGTACGAAGATGAGTGGGATCAGAAAATACATCTGAAGATGTGATTGCAGTTTATTTACCCTCGCTTCTCCAGGGGTCTCCACAGCCAATCATCTGTCTCCACCTCATCCTGTCCTCTGTCCCACCAACCAACTGCATGTCCTCTCTCCCCACATCCACAAACCTCCTCTTTGCTCCTCCCCTTCTCCTCCTTCCTGCAGCTCCATCTCCAGCATCCTTCTACCAGTAGATCCACTATCCCTCCTCTTCTTCACGGGTCAGAACCATCTCAGTCTGTCCTCTCTGACTTTGTCTCCAGGACGTCTAACCTGGACTGTCCCTCTGATGTCTCCTTTCTAATCCTGTCCTTCCTCCTCACTCCCAGAGAACATCTGAACATCTTCATCTCTGCCTCCTGCCTTCTACTCAGAACCAGAACCACCGTCTATAAACCATCCAGCAGAACTTCACCTCCATCTTGGAAACCTTTCCCTTCACTCCTGCTGCTCCTCTTCTGTCACAGATAACTCCTAACACTATTCTCCACATTCCCCGTTGCTCTGAACAGTTGAGCCCGAGTCCTTAAACTCCTCCATCCTCACCTCCTCCTGCTTCCCTTTCATTCACACACATGTATTCGGTCTTCATACCTCCACCTCTCCAGGTTCTCCTCCACCTGCTCCCTGCTCTCACTGCAGATCACAATGTCCTCCACCAACATCATAATCTATGGAGACTCCTGCTGACCTCCTCTGTCAGTCTGTCCATCACCACAGCAAACAAGAAAGGGCTCAGAGCCCATCCTTGGTGCAGTCCCACCTCCACCTTGAACCCGTCCCAACAGTCAATTATCTAAGATGAAAGAAATATATTTATATCTGAATAAAACAACAAAAATTCATTGTAAGACAAGAAACAAAAGGAAACCGATGAAGGAGGAGGTTCTCCTTCTGGAGCAGGAGAGGCAAACGGCAACATATGACGATTAAACTCTTAAAGACACAAACACAAAAACTTTACAAAAACACTTACAGAGAAAGTGCCAGAAAGAAAGTAGTGAAGTAAAATAAACTGTAAAAGATTCATCCTGAGAGGCAAGAACCAGCAATCATGAATGAATGAAAGTATCTAATGAGAAGGAAGGGAAGGAAGGAGGGGGGAGGGAGGGAGGGAGGAAGGAAGGACGGAAGGAAGGAAGGACGGAAGGAAGGAAGGAAGGGAGGGAGGAACGAAGGAAGGAAGGAAGGGAGGAACGAAGGAAGGAAGGAAGGAAGGAAGGGAGGGAGGAAGGAAGGAAGGAAGGGAAAAAGGAACGAAGGAAGGAAGGAAGGGAGGAACGAAGGAAGGAAGGAAGGAAGGGAGGAACGAAGGAAGGAAGGAAGGAAGGAAGGAAGGAAGGGAGTAACGAAGGAAGGAAGGAAGGAAGGAACGAAGGAAGGAAGGAAGGGAGGGAGGAAGGAAGGAAGGGAAAAAGGAATGGAGGAAGGAAGGAAGGGAAAAAGAAAGGAAGGAAGGGAGGAAGGAAGGGGAAAAGGAATGGAGGAAGGAAGGAAGGGAAAAAGAAAGGAAGGAAGGGAGGAAGGAAGGGAAGGAAGGAAGGAAGGAAGGGAGGGAGGAAGGAAGGAAGGGAGGGAGGAAGGAAGGAAGGGAAAAAAGAAAGGGAGGAAGGAAGGGAAAAAGGAATGATAGAAGGAAGGATGGAAGTAAGGGAGGAAGGGAGGAAGGACTCACGTAGGAAGTACTCTGAAGCGTCTGCCTCGTAGTCGGCGTCCTCGGGGAAGTGATCGATCTGTTTGCACATTCCTTTAAAAGAACCTGAGAGAGAAAGAAGTTTAAATAAATACAGATATATATTATATATAATATATATTTATGTAACATAGATGTTATAAAACCTTATACTAGATATAAATGTTTTATTAAAGAAAAGTTAAACACAGGAGATTATCAATGTTTAACTTTTATAGTTATATAACAGTTATATAATAGTTATATAATAGTTTTAATTGTGTTAATGATCAAAAACATTGAACGAGTTTTATCCATCGTTAAAATAGAATATAATATTATATTAAATATTTTCATACTCACACACACACACACACATACACACATGTAAACACACACACATACACACATATACACACATGTACATACACACGTATACACACACACACACATGTAAGAACACATACACACACATACACACAAATACATACACACACACATGTACACACACACACACCCATACATTCACACATGTACACATATACACACATGTAAACACACACACATACACACATATACACACACACGTACACACATGTAAACACACACACATACACACATATACACACATGTACATACACACGTATACACACACACATACACATACACACACATGTACAAACACATACACCCACATACACGCACACACACACATGTAAGAACACATACACACATACACACACATACATACACACACACATGTAAGAACACATACACACACATACACACACATACATACACACACACATGTACGCACACACACACATGTACAAACACATACACCCACATACACGCACACACACACACACACACATGTAAGAACACATACACACACATACACACACATACGTACACACACACATGTACACACACACACACCCATACATTCACACATGTACACATATACACACATGTAAACACACACACATACACACATATACACACACACACATACACACTTGTACACATGTACACACATGTACATACACACATACACATACACACACATACACATATACATAAACACACACACACATGTAAACACACACACACATGTAAACACACACACACATGTAAACACACACACACATACACACATGTAAACACACACACACATGTAAACACACACACACATGTAAACACACACACACTCATTCTGACCAAACAAAGAACTATTTAAAAACAAAGCTGACAACATCAAAGAGAAATAAAGGCACCAACAGATATGTAAATTATTCTCATCTGTAATAAACACAGACAGACAAAGTCATCTCCATCAGGTAGACTTTGATCTCTGGATTAAAGATATCTCACCAGGAACCTCTCAGCACAACGCTTTCATCAATCTGTGTTCCTCACTATGTTCCTCAGAACCTTCCTCAGAACCTTCCTCGACACCATGGTTTCTCCAAAGTCTGATCTTCCAGCTAAATTAAAAACAACAGTAAAAAACAGAAAACACGAGACATTCCAGCTGGACTGGACCCACCCGAACCTGATCACCACATCATCACTTCAGTAGAACATCTTCAGGAGCAGGAAGTTCTCCTAGCTCTCACCAGTAAAACACTAGGCCAAAATCAACTGAAATTCCAGAAGGTGATTGAGGTCCATCAGTCTGGGAAGGGTTCTAAAGCTGGTTCTGAGGTTCTGGTTCTGCACAGATCCACAGTGAGACACATCATCTACACATGGAGAAGACCTGGAACAATAGAGAACCTTCACAGAAGTGGACCACCGTTTAGAATTCCTCCAAGAGCACGGAGAAGGTACTGCAGGCCTGTCTCACCTCAGTAAAGGTCAGAGGTCACGGCTTGCATGGCGTGGTTCCATTTGGTGGAAACCAGAAGAACATCAGACCTACGGTCCAACATGGAGGAAACATGGATTCTACTGAAGGAGAATGTCAGGTCATCAGTGTGTGAGGTCATCAGTGTGTGAGGTCTTCGGTGTGTGATGTCATCAGTGTGTGAGGTCATCAGTGTGTGAGTTCATCAGTGTGTGAGGTCATCAGTGTGTGAGGTCATCAGTCTATGAGGTCATCAGTGTGTGAGGTCATCAGTGTGTGAGGTCATCAGTCTGTGAGGTCATCGGTCTGTGAGGTCATCAGTGTGTGAGGTCATCAGTGTGTGAGCTCATCAGTGTGTGAGCTCATCGGTCTGTGAGGTCATCAGTCTGTGAGGTCATCGGTGTGTGAGGTCATCGGTGTGTGAGGTCATCAGTGTGTGAGGTCATCAGTGTGTGAGGTCATCAGTCTGTGAGGTCATCGGTCTGTGAGGTCATCAGTGTGTGAGGTCATCAGTGTGTGAGCTC
>VRLP01009081.1:0-5000 GCA_009660295.1 Lophius piscatorius
GCGTTATAACCACTGCTTCGTTGAGGCGTTATAACCACTACTTCGTTGAGGCGTTATAACCACTGCTTTGTTGAGGCGTTATAACCACTGCTTCGTTGAGGCGTTATAACCACTACTTCGTTGAGGCGTTATAACCACTGCTTTGTTGAGGCGTTATAACCACTGCTTCGTTGAGGCGCTATAACCACTGCTTTGTTGGCGCGTTATAACCACTGCTTCGTTGAGGCGTTATAACCACTGCTCCCACTTGGTGTCACTCAGGCGTTACTTGTGTTTCATTCCTCATCCGTGGTTTTCCCTCTTCCTGTCTGCAGGTCAAAGGTGCCGGAGTTCATCAAGATGATGAGTGACCACTTCCTCTGATGGCGTTCCTACGACAACGCAGCAATCGATCAAACCCGTTGTTGCTTCAGCCCGACCGATCAGAACCTCTGGAACTCGGGGCGGACCAATCAGATCAGCCTCCTACTTCCCTCCCGTCTCTCCTCTTCACCTTCGCCTCCTCCTTCTGTCGCCTGCAGCGTCACACGGGTCGATATTCTCACGTCGCATCTACTAGCCGGGATGGAGGCGCCCGCCGCCCCGCGGAGACGTGGAGGCGGGCCCCCGTGACGCGGCCGCAGTCCGCGGGCGCCTCCCACACAAAGTGACTTCCGTGAACAAACGTCTTTGGAATCTCTTCTTCGTGTACTCGTTGTTTCTCAGCCGGCGGTTCTGTGTGTAGTAAACGTGTACTGAAAACTCTTTTTACCCGGTCAGAACCGGACGCCGTGACCAGATCGATCAGAAGGAAGCTTAACTAATCACGGAGCGGCGAGGGACATTCTGAAACGGACCCTGTTTGATGCTGACGCCCGATCTTCTCCGCAGCAGTCGGACAGAAGCGGGTGGAGAAGCAAACGGAACAGGAAGCCGCCGACCCACACGACCCCCCCTCTCCCACGCCACCCCCCTAACAGAGACGCCTTCTTTCTGACGACCCCTGACCTGCTCCTCTCTTTCACACGCATTCCTTCACAAAGTGCAGGACACTGAAGCGCCGAAGACGAGAACATGGAGAGGAGCCTTCAGGCGGAGGTGAAGGTGGTGGAGACCCCAGATCTCAAAGGTGTAACTGGAGGCTCTTGTGGGAGGAGCTCCAGCTGGACGGAGCCAAGACCTGTTTGGAGTATTCCAGCGATCAGCACATTCCCCGGGTCCAAATCCCTCTACTTGAAACCGGCGCTCCAGAACTCCTGACGTCCTCCGCCTGCAGGAGACCACCCAGAGGTCCGAGGACGGGTTCTTCTCCTCTTCGGGTCAGGCAGCAGCGTTCCTCTCACGATCATTCCGTTCTCTCACTTCCTGCTCCAGCATCAGGCCGGTCCAAACCTCTAACCTCACGCACCCTGGCCCAGAAGGTGGAGGATTTGCCGGTAGACCTGATGATTCCGGTCCCTTCTGAGTCCTTACAGAATCTCTTCAGTCCATCAGCGCCGCACGCCCTCAGAACCATGTCTTCTCCATCGACCCCACATCCCTCCCAGAACACCGGACCCTTCTACCTGTGAGACCATCTAGTCCAGGTTCCTCTGGCAGAAGGGGCCGCTAAAGAGGGGTCGTGACCCAGACCAGGTGGGAGCTGGAGTAAACGGGTCGGGACCCCACGGGTCAGGACGTCCTTAGATGTTCATGGTGCTGCTATGCATCGGTGTTGAAGTGGAAGATCTGCACATGAGCTCTGGAGTCAGTCTGAAGTCCCCTCCTCCAGGCCACGCCCCACTGTAGACCCCCGGCTGGCCCCGCCCCCAGCCTTATTAGCCCGAGCCCCTCTCTCTCCCCGCCGCCGCTCGCCCCCGTAAGCGTTCCCTGGGATGCAGCTTGAACGTGGACGATTCTACCGACGTGCCTTTTAGAGTTCATATCATGGGCGTTGCCAGAGGAGGACACTCAGCTGGTCTTTCGTAGGATGCAAGTTTAAGGAAACCTGTTCTAAGTGGTTCGGTTCTATGCAGTCAGGTTTTTTTACCAGACCTGGGAATTTAAAAAAAGCTAAAAAGGAAAAAAAAGTATTTTTTGGATGAAACAAACCCTAAACTGTATTTAATGTTCGGAGCGCTTGTATGTCGGTAGACGGCGGTTCTGGCTCCCAGCCAACCCTCCGTGACTCCCCGTAGACCCCGCCCGCTCCCGTCCCAAGCCCGCCCCTCCCCCTCCCCGTGGCCATCTTCTCTTGTATTATAGCTTCTCGGCCTTTGATGGATCGCCGTCGGCGCGTCCGGCGCCGTCTGTGGTCTCAGTGGTGTGTCGTCCGTCGTCTGTCGTAAAACTGACCTTCTTTTAGCTCCGCCCCCTTTTAACAAGAACCTTTTCTCTCATTGCTTTTTGTCTGTTCTGGTTTTCATGTCTATTGTAGAAAATCGTAAATCAAGGAGAAAAAAAAAGGAATCTAGAAAGAAAAAAAAGAAAAAAGGTGAATTTGGGCCCGACGGCACCGGCCGCCATTTTGATGCGGTTCAAATCCCAGCCAATCAGCAGGAAGGCACGAAAAACTGGACAAGAGTCTATTTGAATAAATCAGTCTATATATAAATGTACAAAAAAGTCTATGGGATATATAAGGAAGGCGCCGTTTTCTCTTTTTCTGTGTTTGTTTTGGGGGAGGGGTTTATTTTCTCAAACGCTGAAGCGGCAGAATCCGGCGCCGCCCCTCAGTCTTATCAATTTGTTGTGTTTTCCTTCGGTGCCGTGGCGACGCCCTCGGACTCGTACGGCGCCCCGCACAGGACAAAAACCCGGACCGGAGTTCCTTCGGCTCCATTCACTGCTATCTAAACAACAACAACAACAACAACAACAGACGTTTGTAAATTGTATGCAACAAAAAGGCTAACTTTACCATTATTTTGAAATTGTGTACGTAAAAGTTATATTTTTACATGTAGACTGTTGTTATTTTGTGTTTTAGAAATTTGTTGTATTGTTTTGTTCTTTTGTTAAAAAGATGAAAAAGAAGTAAAATTCCGTGTGTTGAAAAAAAAAACGTGTCACATTGAAAATGTCGTGAGGTCGGAAGTTCCCGACTTTTTTTTCTTTTTTCTTTTTCAGCATAATGTTTATTATTCAGGATGAAGAACGACGGCGTTTCGTTCATTTCTCACGCCTCGCGACATTTGCTGTTTTTAATTGTCTTTTTTTGGCAGACAAACGTGTAAATAGTCCTGAAACATGTGGGGTGGGTTTCTGTGGGAGGAGCTTTGGGTCCTAGTCAGCTGGGACCGACCTTCGGTTTGGGTCGGCGGTTCTGGCGGCCGAATATCGGACGTGGAAGACGCGTCGTTTAAAGCAACAATCAGCGGTCAGAGCCGGCGCTTTGACCGCCATGCGAGGCGTCCGTGTTTTTTTCTCTTCCCGCTCAGATCCTTCAGATAAACGTTCAAATGCAAAAAAAAAAGAGTAAAAAAAAAAAGAAGAGCTGCACATCAACGTGAAAATGTCCGATCTTTCATGGTCTCGCCGCACAAAAGTGCGTCTAATGTTATTTTTAGAGAACGGGATGGAATATGATGATGATGATGATGATGATGATGATGATGATGATTTAAATATGAGGAAAAACATGTTTTTTTTCTTTTTTCCAGCCACCAGGGAAATAATCTGGTTTAAAAAAAAAGAAAAGTACAATTCCTGCTAATTTTACGAAGAAGACAATCTTTTATTGCTGATAAAATGTCGTGAGTGTATTTTCACGAGAACGTGACGCGTCACATAAAAGCAACAAATGTTTTTTTTTGTTATCGTTATGAAACGTGAGGAAGACTCAGAAATCAACGATCTCATCGGAAAACTGCTCCAAAATAGGAGAAAGGTACAAATCCAGAACCTTTTCCTGCAGAAGTGGTTTGATGGTGTTTCAGAGGAACGTCTGAGGAACGATCTTTTGTCCCAGCTGTGGGAACATTCCTCAAAGGACGTGATGAAGGACAATTATTACATCACAACCGGCGTAAACTTTTGTTTTTAATCACCATGAAAATCATTCAATAAACTTTCAAATCCAAAACTTCCCCGAGAAAGAAGCTTTTTATTTTATCCTATTTATTTATTAGATGCAACTTTTATTAAGATGATCTTAATATTTTTGGGTGGATATCAAATTGTTTTTAGAGGATTCTATTTTCCTTTAGGTAAATTTGGGCCGGTTCTGGTCCAGCGTTGACTTCCTCTCTGGCGGCGAGGATCGGTGTTGATCAAACGGATCAGAACTGGAGGTCCTGGTAGGAGATCGGAGCGCCAATCTCATCAGCTGCTTCCCCAAAAAGATGTCGGGCCGCGATCCGGTCGGAAGAATTTAGCGTTTGCCTTTAAAACGGGCTTTTGATCCGAAGGTGAAGCCGCTTGGATTTGGACCTAGAGGTGGAAGAGGAGCTGGAAGAGTTCTTATTTTGTCTTTGTACTCTGGACAGAACCTCCATGGTTCTGTCTGGATGGATTCTTGTTGTACAGACACGCCTCAGCCGTCTCTCACTGACTGTCATCACATTTGTAATCTATTACTCTGTACCCATTTTACTGCAATAATGAGTTGAATTCAAAACGGCCGCTGCTGTCTCTTCTTTGCCCACGACGACTCCGCCTTTCCTTTACCTTTATGGAAATGAGCAAACGCAGCGACCAATCAGAGCATCTGTGCAAAATCACATTTAATGACCTCTCAGAGGAATTCACATCAAAGGTAACAAATGTAGGCGTGGCTAGAGGGCGCTATTATTCCTGAGGACAGCGTTACACAGTAAGGGAGGGAGGGGCTATTTCAGAGAGCAGGTTTAGTTCAAACTCTGAGTTTGTTAAATCTAGGATGAGGGAAACTCTGAGTTTGTTGAACCTAGGATGAGGGAAACTCTGAGTTTGTAAACTCTGAGTTTGTAAAACTTTGAGTTTGTTAAACTTTGAGTTTGTTAAACTTTGAGTTTGTTAAACTTTGAGTTTGTTAAACCTGTGATGAGGGAAACTCTGACTTA
>VRLP01009081.1:10000-14061 GCA_009660295.1 Lophius piscatorius
TGTCAGACGGGCCTCAGATATGATCGGAGTAAAGGTTGTTTCGCTGAGACGCTCCCAGGTTTCTCTGAAATCCAGTCACACCCTGATCGACCGGGTGACACACCAGAACCTGCTCGGCTCTCCGCCGGCGGGTTCACCTCCTCAGAGGAGGAGGAGACGAGGAGGTTATTCTCTTCCAGCTCCGCTGACTCCTTCAGAACCAACAACCTTCTTCCTGCAGGAGGATGACTATGAAGATATTTATGGACCATCAGACGGAACCAAAGTCAGTCAATCAACCAATCATGATGATTATATATATATATACACATACTGTATATATATATAGTATATTATACTACATATATATATATTTATACAGAATATATATATATGTAGTATAAATACATATATATACTACATATATATGTATTTATATAGATACTAAAATATGCTGTATTATATATATATGTATATATATATACAGTATGTATATATATATATATATATATATATATATATATATATATATATATATACAGTATATTATACTACAAATATATATACAGAATATATATATATATATATATATAAATATATATATATATATCTATACAGTATGTATATATATACATATATATATATATATATACAGTATATCATACTACATATATATATATATTTATACAGAATATATATATATATATATATATATTCTGTATATATATATGTAGTATAAGTATATATATATATATGTAGTATAAGTATATATATAGGGTTTCCAAAGTTACCCCAGAGTGAAGCCCTGCTGACTCAGGAGTGTAAAAAGAGTGTGTCCAGTGTCTCCTGTCTCTCCAGCGTGTCTCCAGAGTGTCTCCTGTGTCTCCAGAGTGTCTCCTGTGTCTCCAGAGTATTTCCTGTGTCTCCAGAGTGTCTCCTGTGTCTCCAGAGTATTCCCTGTGTCTCCAGAGTGTCTCATGTGTCTCAAGAGTATTCCCTGTGTCTCCACAGTGTCTCCTGTGTCTCCAGCATGTCTCCTGTGTCTCCAGAGTGTCTCATGTGTCTCCAGAGTGTCTCATGTGTCTCCAGCATGTCTCCTGTGTCTCCAGAGTGTCTCATGTGTCTCCAGAGTGTCTCGTGTGTCTCCTGCGTGACTCAGAGCGTCTCGGTGGCGTTCCCTCTGATGGGTGTGTTGTCGGCTGCAGCTCAGGAGGAATGTGAGGCGTGGTTGGCGTGTTGCCCAACACCCAGCAGTAAAGGTCTGGCAACCAGAGGCTGTTTGTTCAACCTCAGGGGAATCCCACCCCCACCTGTATGTGCAGGTGTGTCCCGATCAGTCCACGCTACCAGAACATCTCCTCCCTGATCTCCAGCCTCTTCTTCAATCAATCAATCAATCAATCAATCAATCAATCAATCAATCAATCAATCAATCAATCAATCATCAATCAATCAATCAATCAATCTTTATTTATACAGCACCAATTCACAACAACAGTTGTCTGAAGGTGTTTTCCATAAAGTTCAGGTCTAGAACAAACTCTTTATATAATTATCTACAGACACAACAAATTCCTCCTTGAGCAGAACTCGACGACAGTGGCGAGAAAAAACTGACCTTTAATGGGCAGAAACCTCGAGCAGATCCAAGACTCAGGGGGGACGGCCTACTGCCATGACCGGTGGGGTCTGCCTGAATCCTTCTGAGAAGACAGTAGGGATAGTTTGACTGACAGTGAAACTGTTGATTCTGTTTACAGGATTATTTTATTACATGAGACTGGAATGACTGTCAGCTGGTTGCTACGGAAACACCGATGACCCCTGAGTCACCTTTACCTGTCAACCCAAACATTTGGTTCATGAACGGAAATATTAATGTGTCCATGAAACGTTTATGCCTGATAAATGTTTAGTGACACTTCAAGGACTGTCCAGGTATTACACCGAAGACATGAAGAATCTACCTAATAATTACAATATTCATTCATTCATTCGTTCATTCATTCATTCATTAATTCGTTCATTCGTTCATTCATTCGTTCATTCATTCGTTCATTCATTCATTCATTCATTAATTCATTCGTTCATTCGTTCATTCATTCTTTCATTCGTTCATTCATTCGTTCATTCGTTCATTCCTTCGTTCATTCATTCATTCATTCATTAATTCATTCGTTCATTCGTTCATTCATTCTTTCATTCGTTCATTCATTCGTTCATTCGTTCATTCATTCGTTCATTCATTCATTCGTTCATTCAATCTTTCATTCGTTCGTTCATTCATTCATTCGTTCGTTCGTTCGTTCATTCGTTCGTTCGTTCATTCGTTCATAGATTCATGGATAGACGGATGGATGGATGTCTGTGGATGTCTTCAGATTCTACACCGTGGTGATGGACATTCCTGAATCACTTCCAAGACTGTTTGTTCTAGAGCTACAGAGAGAGGGAGAGGGAGGGAGGGAGAGGGAGGGAGAGAGAGGGAGGGAGAGAGAGGGAGGGAGAGGGAGGGAGAGGGAGGGAGGGAGGGAGGGAGAGGGAGGGAGAGAGAGAGAGAGAGAGAGAGAGAGAGACAGAAAGTTTAACGTTTTATCAACTTCCTCGAGTAAAGTGAACTCCCCCCTTCTCCTTCCCTATCCTCCCCCTCTCCTCCCGTTAAAGGGGCGTGGAGGTGACGCGACCGGGTACAGCGAACACGATTCCGCGGACGTCTATTACGCACGTCCCCGCTGCTACAGGTGTAGCCCGTAAGCCACGCCCACCAGTCTCTCCGAGAGACGGAGATCCACCTGTCCGTCAGTCTGCGGCGGATCACGAGCGGAGCGGCACGAGGTAAGAGGCTCTTCATTCTAACCAGCTGCTGCTGATCCCGTCAGGGGTCCCGGTCCAGATAGAGAAGTTCTGTTCAAGGTAGAAGTGACCTGGTCCAGATAGACGTATCTCGGTCCAGACAGAGAGGTTTTGGTCCTGGTAGAGAGGGTTTGATCCACAGAGACGTGTTACGATCCAGATAGAGGTAGAAGTGTCCTGGTCCAGATTTAGAAGGTTTGGTCCAGATAGACGTGTTCCGGTCCATATTGAAGGGTTCTGGTCTAGGTTTTGGCTCAGGGATCTCGGACCAGCGTCTTCATGGTTCTGATGGTGGTCAAGAATCAGAGGGCAGGAGTTAAACCACAGGATCTGTAGATCACAGCTGCTGCAGAGTTCAAAGGTTAAAGTGCAGAAGGTCAGCCAACGACTCCTCTACTGTCTGCTGGAATATTTCAACGATTGATCAACATGATTGACTCAGAGTCTCAGTGTGTGTCATACCTGCCTGAACGAGATCAGACGAGATCAGACGAGATCAGACAAGATCAAACGAGATCAGACGCCTCGAGGATTCATGTCTGTTTACAAAGATGCAAACCAGAGATTTAATAAGTCTGACTATAATCAGGGTCAACAAATAGTCTAAAGTCATTTACCAGATTATCACCTATTTATCATGTACAAATACACGTGTCAAGTATAAATACATGTCATGTATGAATACATTTCTCCTGTATAAATACATTTATATACATTTATCCTGTATAAATACATTTATATACATTTATCCTGTATAAATACATTTATATACATTTATCCTGTATAAATACACGTGTCAAGTATAAATACATGTCATGTATGAATACATGTCTTGTATAGATACATGTATAGATACTTGTGTCATGTATAGATACTTATGTCATGTATAGATACTTGTGTCATGTATAGATACTTGTGTCATGTATAGATACTTGTGTCATGTATAGATACTTGTGTCATGTATAGATACATGTATAGATACTTGTGACATGTATAGATACTTGTGTCATGTATAGATACATGTGTCATGTATAGATACTTGTGTCATGTATAGATACATGTATAGATACTTGTGTCATGTATAGATACTTATGTCATGTATAGATACTTGTGTCATGTATAGATACATGTATAGATACTTGTGTCATGTATAGATACTTGTGTCATGTATAGATACTTGTGTCATGTATAGATACATGTATAGATACTTGTGACATGTATAGATACTT
>VRLP01009082.1:0-14060 GCA_009660295.1 Lophius piscatorius
GAAGTAGAGTTGTGTTGTGGTGTGTAGTTTGTGTGAGGTGGATGAATGAAGTAGAGTTGTGGTGTGTAGTTTGTGTGAGGTGGATGAATGAAGTAGAGTTGTGGTGTGTAGTTTGTGTGAGGTGGATGAATGAAGTAGAGTTGTGTTGTGGTGTGTAGTTTGTTTGAGGTGAATAAATGAAGTAGAGTTGTGTTTTTGTGTGTAGTTTGTGTGAGGTGAATAAATGAAGTAGAGTTGTGTTTTTGTGTGTAGTTTGTGTGAGGTGGATGAATGAATTACAGTTGTTTTGTGGTTTGTAGTTTGTGTGAGGTGGATGAATGAATTACAGTTGTTTTGTGGTTTGTAGTTTGTGTGAGGTGGATGAATGAAGTAGAGTTGTGATGAATGCTGAGGAACTTACTGATTCGGGTTCTGGCTACTACCATGTCCTCCCCGAGGGTTCTGGCCTCAGTTGCCCTATTCACAACAAAGCATCTCATCACACCTTCTGCGATACCAGGATGTGAAGTCATCCGCACTGTCGAAGCGGTCCGTATCACCTACCTCTGCTTGAGCATGTTCTTGTTGTCCTCGATGGTCAGGTTGTCTTCATGATTCTTGATAAAGGTCTCAAAGGCCTCTTTCTTCCCCATGGACAGCTGTGGGCCTGAGAGGCAAGGGTCCAGCAGTTAGGGCTTCATCGTGACATCAAGTTCATCAGAAAATCCAAGACCAAACGAAGATCTTTCATGGTGGTGACTCCAGGAAGTTCTATCAGGTCCTCTGTGCAGAACCGAACTGGGACCGGCGATGTCGAAATATTATCCCCAGGTTCTGATCTTAATCGCAGCATTTTTAAACGACCTCCCACACATCCCTGATTAAAGGACGAACAAAGACATCCATGATGGACGGACAAACGGTGGAGGTCTGAGGGGGTGGTGTCCCCATTGATGAACTAACAGCAAGAAAGCTTGACCATATTCTACCATCAATCAACGGATACAACACGCGACAGGGATTGTTTAGCATGTGACGGGAGAACATATGTGGACAGTAGGATTTAAGGGGCAGAAGAACATTTGGAGGTTCTGAAAAAATCATGAGCTTCTCATGACACGATTGCAGGATTTGCACTAAGATCTCAATTTCTCCCAAAAGTCTCACGTATCCATAACGTTCCTGCAAGCTAAACACCAACAGGAAGCTGTAATCATCCATCAGCATCCTGTTCATCTTCAGATGAGCAGACGGAGGCCCGGAGCATCTGGAAGGATAAAGAGACGGCACCAACCAACAGAGCGCCATGGAAACGCTGCAGAGGGAGCAGAAGAGCTGAGAGGCTGAGTGGAGCAGATTCCATCAGCAGGACGGGTCTCCATGGAAGGTCATCCTCATAACACCTACACTCAGCCTCGAGGAGATATTGATGAGCCTGTGTGGAACCAGAACCAGAAGGAGGGACTCCTCATGAACTCAAGCAGAGAAAGATCTTGGTCAATGAGAGGTCCAAAGTTTGATCTTTGTAGAGTTCAGAACAATAAATTATAGTTTCACCCAAATGAGAAATGCAGTAGAAGATTCCCCATCCGGACCAGAGTCTGAGAGGAGACACCAGGCTGAGGAGACGTGGACCGTGGATTTATTCAGCACCTCTGTGGATCTTTACTTTATTTATTATCTGCATCTCGTAAGGTCTCTGTTGTATGGGCTGCCACAGTGGGGTCAAGAATGTTGTTTGAACTTAACCTGATCTGAGCCTACGTCAGGATGACCTTAACCATCTACACTTAACACAAAAATACCTCCTAGAAAGTTTCAATTCTACCACAATAATGAAACTGCCAGAACCAAACCCTGGACCGGCTTGGTGAAAACAACAGCTGGACTGAAAGAGGCCTTCTGATTTCTGACATCATGAGCACACATCTTGTGTTGTCCCAGAAGGTAAGTACTGAATGTCCCTCAGACACTGAGATGGGCTCTGTATGACTCTGACCTGTAGTTTGCCATCAGACTGCTAGAGGTTTGAGCTTCACCTTCTTCAAGACAGGAAATGCACCTGTTTGTGCAGCTCTAAACAGTCCCCCAAAGCATCATGGTAAAAGTCCATCAGTACACCACACAACAAAGTCACCTTAAAACCGCCGCTGTGTACAAAAATAGAAACATTAAAATGGTAACAGAGTCAAATTAAATCCATAAATTAAAGCCATAACATTATAAACACTGACAGGTGATGTCTGGTACTGATTACGGGGTTACCATGGTCACCAGTCTGTGGGTGGGATATATTAGCAAGCAGGTGAAACTGTTTTCCTGAAGTTGATGTTGGAAGCAGGAAACCAATGGCAAGATCTGAGAGACCAGATTTAGATGGCATAAGGACTGGGTGGGAACATCTACAGAGCTACAGGTCCTTTTTGGTGTTCCTGGTCTACAGTGGTTAAAACTTACCAAAGTAACTAATATTATTAATCAAAGCAAACAAAAGACCAACGATTGTCTACCTTCAGGATTGTTTAATTAATTAGTAACAGCTTCTTTTGCTCAGGATCACGGGGGCTGGAGCCTATCCACGCTGACATTGGGTGAGAAGCAGGGCACACCCTGAACTAGTCGGCGGTTCATCAAAGGGCTGAGAAACAAAGGAACAGACGACCATCCAGCTTATTTTCCCTCCTATGAGCGATTCAGAGTCACCGATTCTCTTAAAGCGTAACCAGTCAGAGTCCTGGTCAGTGTTTTTCTCTCGGAGCACGGGGGGTACTGGGTTCGAAACCACTTATGTTGATTTATTTTCTATGCGCAGTATGTAATATGACGATCAGATCCTCATAATAAAGGAATGAGGAGCTGACAAGTAGTTTTAATGTCACTAATTAAAGGCGTCAGAGTCGATAGACAGAGGCATGTCTCAGGTGAGTTTGTGAGCTAAAGCTTTGTCAACCTTTCAGACTTTCTTATTTCATGTCCAAAAAAAGACTCTGATAGTCCTTAAGTGTGAACAACAAATCAAATCAAACAAATGTAGCTGTGAGCGATGTGTTCAATGACTATTCAGTGACGTTCAGTTTCAGACAAAGCAGAATTGCAAAGAGATCGTCATCAAGACATGTTCAAAAGCAACAACTAGAATTTAGTTTTTGGTAGAAACTTCATTTTGAAGGATCAGTTTTCTTTTATGTTTAAAAATTTAAACTAAACAGATCAATCCTGAACCTTGGTTTGGACAATCAGTCTGAGGGCACCTTTAGATTCTCACACCTCCTCCGGATCCAAACATCTCTTGAGGCTCTGGAGGCCTTCAAAATTCAAAATACTTCTGAACATCTATGCTTAGAGGAGTGAATAAAGAAATACCTGTTTTCTGGTCCCGTGTAGCTCGTCCTCTGTGCTCCATAGACCCCATGCTTCCTTCTGTAAACACTGAGACCATGTCACTCAGGGAAGTCTGGGAAGAAGAGCTTTGTTCACTGGTGATCTTGGCAAGCGGAGCATCAGATTCCTGCACCTTCCTTTTCTCCCTGTTCAACATCATGATCAGTTCACCTGAAGGCTCTGAGTTAAAGGCCATCTTTATGTCAGAGACAGGAACTTCATTAGGAGAAGAAAAGTATATACAAAGGTTGCAGATTCTAAAATAAGGCAGTAAGGTCCTCCAGGAAGACAACTCAATGATCTGGTGACATTCACCTGTCCCCCTGGACCACCTACAGTAGGTGGAATATGCCCACAACTCCTTCACCAGCAGCACATGTCCTCCGTAGGCAACCAACCTCCTCTTTCTTGACTCAGGAGGAGGATGTGGTGGTGCCATCGGTCCATAAAGACCTCCTTTCTTGCAGGTGAGTTTGGAGAACATCAACCCAGACCTTCTACCTTCCTTTGAAAATAGGTTTCAGAGTTTAATCTTTGAAAACAGCAGCGTTCCCATCTCCATGTAAACTGGTAAAACTATTTTGTAAACGTTGTAAAGCGTTCACAGCACCCCCTCACTCAAAGCTTCTCTGATGTCAGCCTTATGCGCCCGCTCCAGTAAACTGGAGAGTGTCAGCACCGCTACTGAGATCAGAGGAGATCATCTACATTTCCTGGTCTGTCTTCTTTTGTGGTGTTACCTTTGTCGTTCGAACATGGAATCTTTGTTTGTGTTTTCGGCCGGTATGGCTGAGTTCCATCCTACGGGGCCGTCTCTGAAACTTTGATTTCTATGTTAATACAATTGCTCTGTGAGGTTTTCACTACTCTTCCGTTGGTTCTTAGTTTGCTGTGTGTTGATAATGGTATGTGTGTATTATTGGTCTGCTAACGCTGCATCCTGCCTGTTAAAATGACCCCCAGGTACCATACACCTTTCTTTGGAGCTCCCCGCACTCTATTTTTGGTGAATATAAGCAAACTGCCATGGGAAATCATCGGAGTTCAAATATGTAAAAATAGAAGAGGAAACAAACTATGGGATTTACACTCGAGGGCCTCCACAAGTCCTGCGTGAAATGTAATGGAATGCTGTCGAGTAGTATTTGGCGGTTTTAGTTGAGTACTATTAATGGTACAAGTGGAGCATCGGTATTAGTTTAAATGAGTACGACTATTGGTTAGTTGGTTTGCCTTGTCCTCCGCAGAGGACAAGGCAAAATGGAAACAGATGATCCGCTGTGGCGACCCCTAAAGGGAACAGACAACAACTACTTGTTATAATGGAGTAAAAATGACTCACCTGCTCATGAAGGTCAGGTGATAGAGATCAACGCTGGATGTAAAATTAAGTTTCTTGTAACCATTTATCCTTTTCAGGGTCTGAGCGGGCTGGAGCCAATCTCAGCTGGCATTTTGGGTGAGAAGTTGGGTACATCCCCGACAACACAGGAAGACACATAATGACAGACAACCACTGAAGACAATTAGAGTCACAAGTTCTTCTCCATTGATTTTTTTGACTGATGGAGGAAGCTAGAGAACCTGAACAGAACCCATACAGCCCAGGTGGATTTGAACCGAGAACCTTCTTGCTCTGTGAAATAGAGAGACCCACTCCCCTTCCCCCTGTGACTGTAAGTTGAAGATAGACGGAGACAAAGCTGTTGGTTTGAACCTGAGAGAACGTTTAAGGATATTGATCTCGTCATCACGCTGCTTCAGCATCGTCTGTAACTTCTCAACATCTGCTGCACTGTCTTCACTCACAGGTGCTGCTGGTGACTCTGGTTCTGAAGGCGACTCTGGTTCTGATTGTGACTCAGTTCGATCACTGCACGCAGGTCCTCGTCCCCTTTGCTTGTCCAGGACCATCATCTGTAGAAACCCAGCAGAACAGGAGAGTTATCTTAAGCAGGGTCGGGCTCATCATCGTTGCATGAATCTAGATCTTAAACTTGTTTTAGATAAAGTGCCTGAGAGAAGAGACCTAATCTTCCACCATGTGTAGAGACTTTGATATGAATACATTTTAATTTTGACTGACACATAAGTGAGCGTAGTAGAGCTACAGATATGGATCCTCTCATCCATGACCTTTGACCGATCAGACACTTGGAACAGGACCAGGACTGTCTCCTGGCTGGACTGTAGAAGCTGCAGGATTTCCTAAACATAAATTTACTTCCTGTTGTTTCCCTGAATGTTGCAAAGCAGGTTCAAAGAAAGGACGGAAACATCAGCCTGAGGACATCCTGCTCACTCTGACAGTCGCTCCAAACAGAAAAAAGGCAACATCTCTGATGGAGGAACTAGGCCACTTTTAAATACATAGTGATGTTAACATGGAAAACACTGCTGTCCCACCAGCATGATGATGGAACCTGAGCTGAAGAGATCCCCTGCTGTCCCACTGGTGTCATAATGGAAAACCAGCTGAAGATATCTCCTGCTGTCCCACCGGCATTATAATGGAAACCGAGCAGAAGACATCTCCTCTGTCATAAAAGCGTCGTGATGGAACTTGAGCTGAAGACATCTCATGCTGTCCTACCAGCGTCATTATGGAACCTGAGCTGACGATGACTCCTGGTGTCCAAACAGCATCATGATGGAACCTGACCTGAAGACACTTCATGCTT
The DNA here is from genome assembly GCA_009660295.1 of Lophius piscatorius. Classification (NCBI taxonomy): domain Eukaryota; kingdom Metazoa; phylum Chordata; class Actinopteri; order Lophiiformes; family Lophiidae; genus Lophius; species Lophius piscatorius. The sequence continues at coordinate 6,042 of VRLP01009082.1, forward strand.
TCCCAACAGCGTCATGATGGAACCTGAGTTGAAGACATCTCCTGCTGTCCCTCCTGCATCAAGATGGAAACCGAGCTGAAGACATCTCCACTGTCCTAACAGTGTCAAGATGGAACCTGAGCTGAAGACATTTCCTGCTGTCAGACCAGCGCCACCAACATGATGGAACTCAATCCCCTTATGATCCCCTTACAACCCCTTATGTTCCACCAGCGTCATGATTTAACCCGATCTGAAGATATCTCCTGCTCTCCGATCGGCTTCAAAGAGAAACCTGAGCTGAAGATATTTCCTGCTGTCCCACCGGCGTTATGATGGAACCTGATTTGAAAACAACTCCTGCTGTCGCACCGGAGTCAAGATAGAACCTGAGCTGAAGATATATCCTGCTGTCCCATCAGCTTCACGATGGAACCCGAGCTGACGAGATCTCCTGCTGACCCACCAGTGTCATGATGGAAACTGAGCTTTAGAGATCTCCTGCTGTCCCACCAGCGGCATGATGGAACCTGATCTGAAGACATCGCCTACTTTCCCGCCTGCATCATGATGGAACCTGAGCTGAAGACATCTCCTACTGTCCCACCAGATTCATGATGGAACACGATCTGAAGACATCTCCTGCTGTCCCACCAGCGTCACAATGGAACCCAAGCTGAAGACATCTCCTGCTGTCCCACAGGCATCAAGATGGAACCTTAGCTGAGGAGATCTCCTGCTTTCCCACCAGCATCATGCTTTCCCACCAGCATCATGATGGAACTTGATGCCCACAGGCATCAAGATGGAACCTTAGCTGAGGAGATCTCCTGCTTTCCCACCAGCATCATGATGGAACTTGAGCTGAGATCTCCTGCTGTCACTCCAGAAAAATTAGTAAAGAGTAAAAATTAAGACACGTCCTGCAGATTTATTACCTTCAGCAGGGAGAAGCAGTACTGGATCTTCCTCATGTCTGGTCCCACTGAGAGAGTCATGTCCGGATCCGGGTCTTCTAGAAAGGTCATGATTGAGTCCTTCAACCTAAATACACACAGGATATAAAAATGTTCTACAAGCTGAGAGCAAGACCACTTTCTGTCCTCCAGACCTTTTCTTTGTCAGGATATGCAGAAACCATTAACATCTAGATGTAAAAAGAGCTCCTCGTGTGATCAAGCCACTCATTCTTTCTTCTGGTTCTGGCGTTGGGTTACAGCAGGCTAATAGGGTTTTTTCCAGCATCAGGAAGGGGACGTGGCTTATCTGAAAGCTCGGTTCTGACTCTGAGGATCATTAATGAAACCCTTTGAGAGATCAGAATTTTCTGCTTTTGGATCCATCAGATCATCATTGTCAGAACCACGGTCACAACTTCTACGTGATCTGTTTGTCAGTATATACCATAAATACCCTGAATCAATACGGCTTGAGATCCGTAGTCCCCACTGGACATCACCACAGACTGTAGTTACTACAGACCAATGTAGCGGAGTACAAGTATAAAGTAGCATAAAGTAAAGAATCAGTACCTGAAGTACTCGAGTAAATCTACTTTGTTTCTCTCCATCACAGCTCAGCAGCCCATGAACTCCTCCAGAGTTCTCTAATGTAACTCATCCTGTTGATGGTCCATCCCTACCTCAATCCTTCTCAATCATAATCTCAATCCTTCCACAATTTTTCCATCAGAACATCAACTTCTGCTATGAGTGATATCAGGTCCTGTAGAGGACGGCCTGGACCCTCTGGACCGCTGCACCTACTTGTGGATGTCAGCCTCGGTGAGCAGGTCATCTCTCTGTTGGCCCGTCACCATGGCCAGCTCCTCCCTCAGAGACTGGACCTCCCTCTTCAGATGAGCTATGAGCTGCAAAATACACAGACACTAGGATCAGACCTCCTCTGTGCACACATACGCCAGTATAACATGAAATTATAACCACTGACCGGTTAACTCAGAGTAAGTTATTTAGGGAAATGGACTGTACATCTATAAACCCTTTCTGGTCTGCCCACCACTCAAAAATCTTTTTACCACGAGCCCATGTTCACCTTTCAGCCGTTCACACACATTCACACTGTGGACACAGAGGCCACCATAAAACGCATCATCAGTGGGAAGGAACCTCCACACCATCATTCATTCACCAGCCGAACATCCATCAGGAGCTACTTGGGGTTTAGCATTGTCTTTCCAATTGCTTCATCATGCAGATTGCAGGGGATTGAACTGGCAACCATCCAAGAAATGGATGACTGCTCCAGCTCCAGTGGTTAGGGTTAGGTATATTATCTGGTTACCATGGTTACCTGTCAGTGGGTGGGATATATTAAATGGGTACCATGGTTAGCTGTCAGTTGATAGGATATATTTCCATGTTACCATGGTAACCTGTCAGTTGGTGGGATATATTACCTGGTTACCATGATTACCTGTCAATGGATGGGATATATTACCTGGCTACCATGGTAAACTGTCAGTGGGTGGGATAGGAATAGCTATAAATAGCTCATCTTTCCTGTTCCACGGTCAGGTACTGGTCTGTCTGATCAGACATTGAAGAAGTGCTTAAATTATAATCCCAGACATGTCAGGCAGGCACCAACAGGTCTCATGGATCCAGTTTCTGGTCCTAGTGACTCATGAAGGACTGGAGGGTTAGGTGTAAAAGTTAGCGAATGTGTGCTGGATGTCTCACCAGGGTTGGATCCATTTCTTCATTCAGGATGGCCTCATTCTTGATGAGGGCAACTCGCTGAGCAAAGCGACATGTAGAAATAGACTCCTGTAAAAAAAAACATAGTTGAATGTTTACATACTAATACAAAAAGAAAGACAGTAAATAATCGTATTGCAGGTATGATGCAGGCGGTCATGCATTAATCTGTCTTACTTTCTGTAGTAACATACTGCAGGTATGAATGAACCTGTGTTTCTTTCTCTTGTAACTGATTTGGGATTTTTTTGGACCTTTTGGACTGAGTCTTGAACAGAACCTATGTCCTGCTGTCTTTGCCAGTAGATTTGAAGTTTGCTGTTTATTGGACTATACTATATTCGGTTGTCCACCTGCATCACTGTGTCTCAGTTGGGAGTTGGGTCTGGACTCTGTGTTCCTCCCCACAGAGCAGGATGGAGCTTGGCTGAAAGGCCAACAGGTCTCTAACATTATTTTCATTGTTTATGGTCAGTTTCTAGCAAAGGGACAGAATCTTTAAGCAGACCACCCTTACATCAAGGTTCCTTTGGTCCACTGCCAGAGTGGCGATCATTGTTGTCATGCAGTTTCCTCCGATGCTGTCCCTTAGCACGGAGGTCAGCATTGAGTTCCTGTAGGGAGTGTGGGAGCGATTCTTCTCTGAGAGAGCTGTGATGACCTGAGAGGAGGAGCAGAGAGAAGATCTCACATATAGATCAAGAGAGAGCACTGATGGCTTCCAGTGATGTGGGACGTCAGTGCCGATGCTGAAGCATTCATAAAAGTCAAATATCTGAGATAAGCACCAATGAGCAGATTCCTTTGTCATGAATTGTTATGTTGTTATGAAGCAGGTTTGCAGTGCAAAATTAATACACAGTTATCCTCCGCTTACCCGGGTCCGGGTCGCGGGGGCAGCAGTTTCAGCGGGGAAGCCCAGACTTTCCTCTCCCCGGCCAAATCCACCAACTCCTCTGGGAGGATTCCGAGGCGTTCCTAAGCATGCCGAGAGATGTAATCTCTCCAGCGTGTCCTGGGTCTGCCCCGGGGTCTCCTCCCAGATGGACATGCCCGAAACACCTCCCCGGGGGGTCCTCCGGGGGCCATCCTGACTAGATGCCCGAACCCCCTCAACTGACTCCTGTCTATGCGAAGGAGCAGCGGCTCTACTTTGAGTCTCTCCCGGATTTCTGAGCTCCTCACCCTATCTCTAAGGCTGAGCCCAGCCACCCTGCGGAGAAAATTAATATCAGCCGCTTGTATCCACGATCTCATTCTTTCGGTCATGACACACAGTTCATGACCATAGGTGACGGTCGGAACGTAGATGGTCCAGTAAATCGAGAGCTTTGCCTTTTAGCTCAGCTCTCTCTTCACCACAACTGATCGATATAGCTTCTGCATCACTGCAGACGCCGCCCCGATCCGTCTGTCCATCTCCTGCTCCCTTTTTCCCTCGTTCGTGAACAAGACCCGAGATATGTGAACTCCTCCTTTCAGGGCAAAAACTCCTCCCCGACCCAAAGTGAGCACTCAACCTTTTTCCGGCTGAGAACCATGGCCTCAGAATTAGAGGTGCTGATTCCCATCCCGGCTGCTTCACACTTGGCTGCAGACCGTCCCAGTGCGAGCTGGAGGTCAGTTTTTGAATGTGCCAATAGGACCACATCCCCCGCAAAAAGCAAATACGGGACCCTAATGGCGCCGAACCCGACAGAGAAAGAAACAGAGTAGAAATTCTGTCCATAAAACGTGAACGTGAACGTGAACCAGACTCTGACTCCGACAGTACAGAGATGGACGGCCCTTAGCAGTGAGCCATCCACTCCATACTCTCGGAGCACACCCCAAAGGACTGAGGAGTGGAGGGAGGAGTGTGATCTCCGATAGTTGGGATATATAAATATATATATAACCCTATCTGGTCCCACTTCTTGAAAAGGGGTACCTCTGGTCTGCCAGTCCAGAGGTACTTCCCTCGATGTCCACGCAATGTTCCAGAGGCGTGTCTATCATTACAGCCCTACAACATCCAGAGCTTTAAGATGGATCTCATCCACCCCCGGGGCGCTGCCGCTGCGGAGTTGTTAAACAGCTTCAGCGACCTCAGCCCCAGTGATGAGTGGACCCACCTCCAAGTCATCCAGCTCTGATCCCTCCTGGGAATACGTGTTAGCGGGATTGAGGAAATCTCCAAAGTATTCCTTCCACCGCCCGATAACTTTCTCAGTGGAGGTCAGCAGGTCCCCATCCACCCAGTAGACAGAGTGGACGTATGACTGCTTTCCCCCCCTGAGATGCCGGACGGTTGCCAGAATTTCTTCACGGGTGTCCGAAAGTCTTCTTCCTTGGTCTCACCGAACTTCTCCCATGACCGGGGTCTTTGACTACCACAGCTGCATTCTCCTTGGACTGCCGGTAGCTATCCGCTGCGTCAGGGGTCCCACAAGCTAGCCATGCTCTGTAGGACTCCTGGACTCCATGCCTGACGGCATCCCCTACTGCTGGTTTCCACCGGCGGGATCAGGGATTACCGCCGCGGCTAGCACTGCTAGTCTTGCGACCACAGCTCCCAGCAGCCGCCTCGGCAATGGCAGCACGGAACATGGACCACTCAGTTTCCATATCCCACGCCAACCCGGAACGCGGTTGAAGCTCTGCCGGAGTTGGGAGTTGATGAACATCCTGACAGGGTCCTCGGCAAGACGTTCCCAGCAGACCCTAACTATTCGTTTGGGCCTACTAGGTTTGTCCAGCTTCCTCCCCTGCAATCTCATCCAAATCAAAACCAGGTAGTGACCAGTTGACAGCTCAGCTCCTCTTCTCACCCTAGAGTCCAAAAGATGCGGCCGTAGATGACCTGATACGACTGCAACCTAGGATGTCCTGGTGCCAAATGTGCATTGGTGGATACCGTTATGTTTGAACATGATGTTCGTTAAGGACAAACTGTGACTAGCATAGAAGTCCAACACCACTAGGGTTCAGACCAGGCAGGCCGTTCCTCCAGATCACGCCACTCCAGGTCTCGCTGTCATTGCCCACGTGTGCGTTGAAGTCTCCCAGTAGAGCAATGGAGTCCCCAGTTGTGGCGCTTTCCAGCACCCTTTCCAAGGACTCCAGAAAGGGTGGGTACTTTGAACTAATGATTGGCGCATAAGCACACACAAGTGTCAGGACCCGTTCCCCAACCAGAAGGCGCAGGGAAGCAACCCTTTCATCCACTAAGGTGAACTCCAAGACATAGGCAGAGAGCTGGGAAGCTATGAGTAAGCCCACACCAGCCCTGCCCTTCTCACCGGAAGCAACTCCAGGATAGTAGAGGGTCCAGTCCCCATTGAGAAGGAGGGGTCCAGAACCAGAGCTGTAGAGGTGAGCCTGACTATATCTAGTCGGTACCTCTCAACCTGTCACACATGCTCAAGCTCCTTCCCCATCAGTAGGTGGGTTAACATGTACATCCTAATTCCGATTAGATTCGGAAAAGACGTCTAATCGTGTTTACATACAGGTTGCTGTATGTAAACAACCCTTTCAGAATGGAAAGAACCTTTCCGAATTAGATTTCATTCCCTTGCAAAAAAATAGTCAAAATCCTTTCGGAAAGCCTTTCCGATAGCCAGTCGCTGCATGTAAACGCTGTATCCGAAAGCTTTCTGTTTGAGTTGTATCTGTGGATGCGTAGCCTCGTGAAGTAATGCTCCGCTAATTTTTTTTCAGCGCCGCGATACATTTTAAATACGGTGACTTCAAAACAGTACTGGTCTGCATCGTAGAGTGATTTATTCATTGCAAGTTTAAATTTTCTTTTACATTTTTGGACGGTTAGATGGGCGAATAGTCACTTCTTTGTCATATTTTTCTTCTGGGCGCTTGTTGGCGGTCGGCACCGATCTCACCGAAGCATTATTGCCACATTACGAATGGGAGTTTGGATCGTCTGCACATGTGAAAGCGTTTCTGATTAGGTCAGTCGATGCATGTAAACACCTGGTTGTAAAAGATCATGTCATGTAAACGGGCGAATGACATTGCAATTCGGAAAGGTTTAATTCGGAAAGGAGAAAAGTGTCCCATGTAAACCCACCTAGTGAAGTGACATGTCCCCACCGTCAGCTTTCGCAGCCAGTGATCGGACCGATCCACAATGCACCGGACCCCTGCGGATTCCTTCGTGGTTGGCGCGCCCACGAGGGGACGGACCCATGTCCCTGCTTCGGGCTAAACCCGACTGGGCCCCATGGGTGAAGGCCCGGCCATAAGACGCTCGCTGGCGGGCCCCTACCCCAGGCCTGGCTCCAGGGTGGGGCCCGATAGCCCTCCGGGCAGGGTACTCGAGTTCTTGATATTTCCTCTTATCAGGGATCTTGGCCGCTCTTTGTCTGACCCTTAATTTTGTTGTTGACTTCATTAAATACACAGTAAATGAAGTCAACAATTAAATGTTTTACGTCTAAATCTAGTTCATCATTTAGAAGAAAAGATTTTAAACATTGGATTATCGCAAATTGAAGAGAAGGCTACCTGCTGCAGGTGGTGCAGGGAGAGGTTGATGTACTTGGCCTCAGTGAGGAGGTACCCATTCAGACCCGTCTTGCTAACCCGCTCTGATCCAGCCAGGTCCACTAGATGGAGCTTGGAGCGCCGCAGGGTTGCTGAGCCCGGCTCCCGTTTGCATATGTGCACAGTGAAAATACAGTGGGAGCGTGTGGATGCCTGGTTGGTAGGAGTCTGAGGAGAGGGATGAGAGAAGGAGGTGAAAACTCTTAGATATGTGAGAGAGAGATATGCTCCACAGCCACTAAAACCGGGGCACAAGGGCAGAAACACCATCATCTGATCCATATTCAAAACTACATTTCATTTGATTCAGATTTTTTATTGCTCCTGCGGGTCTGCATGATCTGAGCCACACCATGTGTAACCCTAGAACAGTAAACATGTGTTGGCGGCTTTCCAGAAGTTGCTGTTGCGTTTCAGATGGTCCCTGGAACAGCTGGGAGCAGGACGGAATATAGCATGAGTCACTCTGCAAGAACCTGAGGAACCAGAGCAGCTCTGACTGATGTTCATGCTGATCACAGACTCTCAGCTCATAATAATAATAATAATAATACATTTAATTTATAATGCACTTTACATTTGGATCAAATCTCAAAGTGCTACAAATCAAAAGCAGATAAAAGCATCAATAAAAAAATAAAATAATAACTATATAAAAGCCTGACCAAAAATCAGCAATGTTAATTAAGGTTATAGGTTCTGCTAAAAAGGAAAGTTTTAAGTCCTTTTTTAAATGTGTCAGTCGTCTGTGGAGCCCTGAGATGGTCAGGGAGGG
>VRLP01009083.1:0-14058 GCA_009660295.1 Lophius piscatorius
TGTGTGTTAGTTGTACTGTGTGTTAGTTGTACTGTGTGTAAGTTGTACTGTGTGTTAGTTGTACTGTGTGTTAGTTGTACTGTGTGTAAGTTGTACTGTGTGTTAGTTGTACTGTGTGTTAGTTGTACTGTGTTTTAGTTGTACTTGTACGATTAGTGAGAAAGTACACAGTTTTATTATTGTTACAGCCCCAAAGATTTAAAGATGTTATGAAATCATCATCGCTGCCTGATCAACTACATCCACCGCCATCAACTACATCAACTACATCCACCGCCTCAACTACATCAACTACATCCACCGCCATCAACTACATCAACTACATCCACCGCCTCAACTACATCCACCGCCTCAACTACATCCACCGCCATCAACTACATCCACCACCATCAACTACATCCACCACCATCAACTACATCCACCGCCATCAACTATATCCACCGCCTCAACTACATCCACCGCCTCAACTACATCAACTACATCCACCACCTCCACTACATCAACTACATCAACTACATCCACCACATCCACCGCCTCTACTACATCCACCACCTCAACTACATCCACCTCCTCAACTACATCCACCGCATCCACCATGCGTTCAAGTACATATATATAATCTATATGAAAAGTAAGACCTTGTTCTTTTTTTTGCTTTATTTGTTTGCTGATTTCCTGATGATTTTTTTTCCTACCTTTTCTGTGTGACCATCTAAAACAAAATCTGAGGGAAGGAATAATAAATAAACTTCAGCCTCAACCTTCACCTTGTGTGGACAGAAAATAAAAATAAAAGTATGAGTACATGAGTACATGAAGGCTTGGTTGTTGTCCACATGGAAATAAACAGGTGTTTGTGTGAGGTTGGGAAGAATTGAGAAACTCCAAAGGATTCAGGAAATACGCTAATTAGTTTAACACGATTCGTTGATCTTTTATTTTTCAGAAAGATTATCTCTGTAATCAATTTTATTTAATCCGACGATAGAAGTCATTATCAAACAACGCTGTAAAGATCTAATATTAAATCATTCAAGACAAATGAAATGTGTCCCTCGTATATATATATAGATATATATATATCTATAGATATGTATATACAGATATATCTATATATATATAGATATATATAGATATAGATATATATATATAGATATATATATATAGATATAGATATATATATCTATATATATAGATATATATAGATATAGAGATATATATATATCTATATATATATATATATATATATATCTATATCTATATATATATATCTATATCTATATATATATATATATATAGATATAGATATATATATATAGATATAGAGATATATATATAGATATATATATATAGATATAGATATAGATATAGATATATATCTATATCTATATATATATAGATATAGATATAGATATATATATATAGATATAGATATAGATATATATATATATAGATATAGATATAGATATAGATATATATATATATATATATATATATATACCTGAGGCTTCTGATCGAAGTTCTCTGACTGATTAACATCTAATGAGTAGGAATAAATTCAACAGAACCGCATGAATAAATCCATCCCAGCAGAGTCCGGCTTCATAAATAACTCCCGTATCAACGCGTCGGCGCCAGAGCCGCGTGCGTTCGTCGGGGTTATGTTGATGCCTCCCTCATTAAGTCTGTAAATAGAATCACAATCATCTCCTGAAGACTCGACCTCGGTGATTGAGGATTTGTTTTCACACGTGGGCCGCCGACAGATGGGTTACAAATGATTCATAACAGCAGGAGGAAGAAAGGAGGGCTGGGTGATCGGCGCCGGGGAGGTGTTGTCGGGGGGAGGTCATCATCAGGAAAAGGTCAAAAACTAATAAATGTGAATATTTGTCGACTGATATGTGGTATAAATGGACATTTCTGCTTGTTTCAAACCATTTCATACATTTTGTTGGTAAACAAATCGCTGAATTTGCATATTTCCTGTTCAAACAGTTAAGAACAGGAAGTGCGAGGAAGAACTGGGTCGATTTTTAGAAATGGTTGGTTCTATATTTCTGACACTAGGGGTATATGAATCAACTTGATCTGTGACATATATATACATATATATATATATGTATATATATAAATATATGTATATAATTCATCATAAAGTGGCGATAATGCTAATAATGCTCATGCTACGATGAGCGTGTGTGTATTAGTCTGTGTTTGTGTTTGTGTTTGTGTTTGGGTTTGTGTTTAGGCGTGTGTGTGTGTGTGTGTGTGTGTGTGTGTGTGTGGTTTGACAGTCCCCTACTTCATTCCCAGCTTCCTCTTCGTCTCGGAGAAGAGAAGTTTGTCTCTCTTTAATTAAAAGTGGGAGTGATTGTTTAAAGTAAGAGAGGTCTAATCGCTCTTCCTCTCATGCCAAGGTATAATATGACATCAAGCTGCTGGCCAGGAGGAGGAGGAGGAGGATGAGGAGGATGTTTTGGCAGTGAGGGTGAAGAATCCATTTTCCCGGGCCGGCTGTGGAAGCGGCGGTGGAGGTTGGAGACTCGGAGCAGATATCCCGCCTCCTCTTCCTCATCCTCCTGGTCCTTCTATTCCCGCTGTTGCCGCGGCGATGATGGTTGTTGTCCGCTTGCTGGATGCTGCTGTTTGGAGCCCAAGGAGGCGGCGGGGCAGGACGATCGATCATCATCGGCGATGGATTGATGAAGGTCCAGCTGGTCCGGTGTCAGACCATCAGACCTCTGGAGCTCAGAGACGTCCATCAACCTCAGACCGGATCTGTTAACATGAAGACACCGAGTAAAGATTCTTCTTCACTCTTATTTAATAACAGGACAAAACGCTTTTATTAATAATGAGAATAATTATTCTTATTTCTATGGGACATAAATGATTAATTAGACTTTTTCGGTTTCATCAAGTTCCAAAAAATGAAAAATAAATCCTACTTACTGCAAATGACTTTGTCAGCAGCCAGTATTCATGGGGATCCCTTTTACCTGTGGGGTTCCCCATGGCTACATCCTGGGCCCCTTACTCTTTAGCATGTACATGCTAACACTGGGTCATTGTTGTTGAGTTGTGCAGGACATCAAAGGGTCAAAAAAGTCAATTTAAACACCAAATATATCATTTCTTGATTTTAACCATTTGTAGTTATTGTGACATCATCAGTTTGTTAGTTTGTGAGTAACCATCAGCTGTGTTTCTACAGCGAATCAATGCATTTCTATAAAATCCTGCACAAATATTCACAGATGGTGATTCAAGAGTCTGACGATCCTCGGATTTTTCAAAATCAATATTTCATTTTTGTCCAATAACTTTAACCTGAAACATTTACGGTCCCGTTCAGCTTCTAGCTACTTATTAGCACGCCAACACGCGTAAATGCAATAGCATTTAAAACACTACGAGGCGCTAAGTAAAAACTGAAGAGAACAGACTCCCCTTCTCTGCTTGACTGATCCCTCCTCTTCACGCTCGTCATCCACAGATCTTCATCAGCAGACACACGAGTCATCGGCAGACACACGAGTCATCGGCGACCAGACTCGGCTCTCTGGCGGTGTCTCAATCAGCTGCCACTCATCTCCAAAGCCCCGAACGGCCCGGAGTCGACTGTCTGCATCGTGTTTCATCTCTGAACTCACATATTTAGTTTGATGACTCCGGAGAGAGCGGAGCGATTAAACGCGGGAGAGGGAGGAATTTAAAGACCTTCAGAGTCGCTGCAGGACGCCACATAAATGTTGTCGCAGCCGCCATCTGTGCGGCGGCTGTGCAGATGCTGCTTCCTGACCTTTCTGTCAGATGAAGGAAAAAATAGTCAAAGGTGAGAAACAGCGTCCGAATAGAATTTTTGTTCCTGCAGGTAATAATGATCCTTGTTTTTCATCCACATCCATAATCTCTGCTGTTTAAGAGAAACTTTCTCGCTTCCGTCTCCTTCCTGCTGTTATTACGGAGATGTCTGAAACAAACCAACGACGGCTTATCAGAATATGAAATATATAAGGAATTATATTAGTTCCCTTCTTTGAATAGAATAGAATAGAAAAACTTTACTAATCCCCAAAAGGGGAAATTTGGTGGTTGAAGCCGCTCCAGTATAGTTACTCTGAATAAAAACTACACATGTAAGTAAAATACAATAAAGTACATGTAAGTATACAGAAAAGTATATATAAGCATAATCAATATTATTTACAATAGTCCAGTTAGGGATGTGCAAAAGTTATACGGATGCAGAGGTGTAATAGTGCTATCAGATTCCACAGTGGTGATTCCACAGACACGAGATCTCGCAGAAACTCGCGTGACCAAACGTGACTTCGGCAGAAAATCAAACATGGAGGAAGATGGATGTCCTCCTCAGTCCTATTGTGATATATCTTACGTGACTCGTTATAAAGACACTCTTGTTGTTGTCGTAATTCCACAAGCTGCTCGTCTTCTTCTTCTTCTTCTTCTTCTTCTTCTTCTTCTTCTTCTTCTTCTTGTTTCCTCCGTTGGTTTGTCATTTCTGAGAAATTCGCAGCAGCAGATCCTTCGTGTAAACGCGATAACTCAAAAACCATTTCACGGATCATCTTCAAATTTTATACCTGCAAAGACCTTATTGAAAGGAAGAAGTGCATTGATTTTGGGAAAGGTCGGTTGTATATTTCCAAAATAGGGGGGAGCTTTAGGTTTAGGTTTAAGTTCTTTGAACATAATTTCTCAACTGTTGGTCCGATTTAGTTCAAAAATTGGCGCAAATGAATCGACTAGACGGGATTTATCTTGTATGTATATTGTATTTTTACTTTTCACAGTTTTATTTGCGGAGTTCAATCAGCAGGATTGTTCGTACAACGCAGGGCATTAGGGGCTTTTCGGGGGACTTGAACTTGCAGTCAGGCATAGCTGCGTTTTTCTCAATTATTGACAAAGCGTTTAGTTATTTACGCGTGAAAACAATATTTATACACGACTTTCTACGACTGAAATGCCTTCAGACCCCAGTTTTACTACTAAAAAAAATCTAAACTGTACCAGGCGTGAGGTCGTCTCCAAAGTTTCCAACATCATCTTCTAGCCTGGCGCTTAAACTGGTCCAGATATCATCATCAGTGCGTTTGCCTTGTTCCTACGCGCCCCAGATAAATGACAACAGGAGAGGTTTGGACTTGACTTGGTGGAAATGAGGCCGTGGGATGATTCTGAAGAGCAGGAGATAAGAGAACGGGATGAATCAAAGTCTTATCGGAGGAGAGCTCTTATTGCTCTTTTGATTACTGCACACCCTCAGAACGCTCGAGCTGCCAGGCGGCGTCATCAAGCATCCCGCCGAGGTTCCTCCTCGCCGTTTTAAATGCCAGCGTTTGTGACGGTAGAGCTCAACGCTCGGTGACTTTTACATTCGGCGGCGAAGAAAAGGGATCTGGAGAGAAATCTGATAAGGCAGCCGGCGAGTGTCTCATAAAGAGTTTATGGTTATATTGTGGATTTATCTCTAAAACTATAACTTCTTTGATCATCATCAGATGTAAGAGTGCAAATAGAAAATGTTGATTTGTTCCAGCATTCCATTCCTACGACAGCAGGACTTCATTTTACTGTTGTGGTTTAATAAAACCCAGTTCAGGCCAATAACTCAGGTTTGAAGGGTTTATTAATAATACTATAATACTTTAGCGGAATAACAAAGTTATATCTCTGCTGCAGAACCTTCAAGCCAAGGTAGTAATGCAAAAACTGCCTCATGGATCATTTTCTAATTTATACCCAGGTAGACCTTCGTGTGAGGAAGAACTGGAGTGAATTTGGGGATGTATTTTTGAACACTTTCGGGCTATAATTTCTCAACAGTTGGTCAGATTTAGTGAAAATAAGGTGAATATGAATCGACTGGAGGAGATCTATCGTGTATATGTATATATATTATATATTACTCACTATATTTTACAGGTGGATGCTGGGGTGGTGGATGCCGGGGTGGTGAAGCCTAGAAGTGGATGATGGGGTGGTGGAGTCTACAGGTAGATGGTGGGGTGGTGGAGCCAACAGGTGGATGGTGGGGTGGTGGAGCCAACATGTGGATCCTGGGGTGGTGGAGCCTACATGATGATGCTGGTGTGGTGGAGTCTAAAGGTTGATGGTGGGGTGGTGGAGCCTACAAGAGGATGCTGGGGTGGTGGAGCCTACAGGTGGATGGTGGAGTGGTGGAGCCTACAGGTGGGTGGTGGGGTGGTGGAGCCAACATGTGGATCCTGGGGTGGTGGAGCCTACATGATGATGCTGGTGTGGTGGAGTCTACAGGTTGATGGTGGGGTGGTGGAGCTTACAGGTGGATGATGGGGTGGTGGAGCCTACAGGTGGAGTGTGGGGTGGTGGAGCCAACAGGTGGATCCTGGGGTGGTGGAGCCTACAGGTGGATGACGGGTTGGTGGAGCCTACAGGTGGATGATGGGGTAGTGGAGCCAACAGGTGGATGACAGGTTGGTGGAGCCTACAGGTGGATGGTGGGGTGGTGGAGCCTACAGGTGGATGGTGGGGTGGTGGAGCCTAAAGGTGGATGACGGGGTGGTGGATGACTACAGGTAGATATTAAATACATAAGTTACATAAATTATACAGATTTATTTTTTACAGTGCACCGCTGCTCCTCAGGGAGTCAAGCCCAAATAACTCTGTTCATATTTCCCTCAGTTGGACTGGATGTGACTCCTTAATGAAATGCTGCGTTAAAATAAACACGTATAAGTACTTCAGCACGAGTACTCTGACATAACTCAGCTCATACCTGAAATCTCCCCGTACTACTGCGTTACTCTTCATCATACCTCATAAACTACCCATGATCCCTCGCCGCGGCTTCACACACTCTTACTGGAGATCCAGTAGATCCACAGGCTGCAGGTCGGCGGCGGGGGATGATGTCACTGGTTGCTGCTGATGCATGGCCTCGGCGTGTTCCCCTCAATTAATCCTCCACCTGTGCAGAAAAGCGAGCGTAATAATTCCACACAGGCCCGCTTTGATCTGCCTAATGTTCTGGCCCACCTCTGACTTAAAGCCCGCTCATAAATCCAGCTGCAGCAGGACCTTGGGAGACGGCGGCTAAATAATGTACCTATTAAATGATAAGGAGGGGCGCGGCGGGGGTGAAGGGGTGAGGCGGTGGGGGTAGAAGGGGGCGGGTTCTCTGCTCTGAGGTTAACCTGCGAGAGGAAGACCCGCCTCATTTTACAGCCGACGCCTCAAGATCCGTTCTGAACTAGTTGGCGTTTATGACGGCGCCGCAGTTTCTTCTTCGTCACAGCAGCGCCCTCTTTTATTTTATTTTAAGATAAAACATACAACAATAAATAAGAATCAATAAAAGCACTGATAGAAGCTGGACTGATTTCTGATTGGACTCCATACCATGTGGTCATCATTTTTTAAAAAAGGGTCCAATTGGTGATTAGATCCGGTCCTGGTGCTGTTCTGTATATTTTATTAGAACATTTAATT
This sequence comes from Lophius piscatorius, assembly GCA_009660295.1. Classification (NCBI taxonomy): domain Eukaryota; kingdom Metazoa; phylum Chordata; class Actinopteri; order Lophiiformes; family Lophiidae; genus Lophius; species Lophius piscatorius. The sequence goes on from VRLP01009083.1 coordinate 7,504, forward strand.
GAACTTCACTTAAATAAAAACGCTTTTTTCAAATAAAAACAGCATTAATGTAAGACGCTTTGAGCGTTCGGTTATTTAAATGAAGTAATAAACAGAAAAAAACAAAAACAAATTATATTTGTCTGTTTATCGTTTTATTTTTATTTCCACTCCCGAGTCCATGTCTTTTTTTTTTTTTCGGTTGATCCGTTTCACCGCTACCTAAAACGCTGTGTTGTTTAATTCACCATCCCGTGACGTCACATTGTTTTGGCTCATAGATTTAATCTGCTGCATGTCCGCCGGTGAAAAGAGCGAGCGACAAAGAGAGGAAGACTCAGTCTGGGTTCGGTTCACTCCTCTCAGACACTTTAATGCGTCGCCTTGAGATTTTCTGTCCTCTGCATAGCAATAGCAGGAAAATAGAATATAAATTTCAGATTAAAGTTGAATGAAAATGTGTTCAGCGCTGACCTGAGGCCATTTTCATTTCCCTGCATCACCCTCCTCTCTTTATGGAAAGATAAAATTTAAGTTACCCCCCCCCTCGGTCCTTCAGACGGTGTTTCTTAAATCCTTATGTTGTATTACAGCATCGGTATCATCAGGATGGATTAGCTCCGCCCCCTTTTAACAGCGTTTGTTAAAACAGACATTGCTCTTCTTTACTGCAGACTTTAATCTTTTACATTGGCCATTCCTCCGCATGGGACTTTCTTTTTCAGATGTACTTAAAATATATATATATATATATATATATATACATATGGAAATGAGAATATTAGAGCGACTAAAAGAGAAAATGACGTCATGAGATCGGAATCTCACGCTAGTTCGGCCGTATCTGGAACTCTCGCATACTGTTAGCGTACATTTTTTTCTTCTTCTGCAGATCTGTCACTTCAGAAAAAGAACATATGCCAAAGTGGAGGGTTTGGAATATACACTGACCCGCCATAACATTACAACCACCTGCATGAAACGTGCTGCCATGAATGCTCTGTGAGGAACTGTGGGTAATGGCACCTTTCTGCGGGCGACGGTGGCTCAGTTGGTAGGGTGCTCGGCCACTTTTCCGAAGGTTGGTGGTTCGGTTCCTTACGGTCCACACGTCAAAGTATCCTTGTGCAAGATACTGAACCCCAAGTTATCCCCAATGGCTGTTCCATTGGTGTGCGATTGAAGGCCTGAATGGTTAGCGCCAGCGATGAGGTTGCGCCTTGAATGGCGATCACGGCTTTTGTTGAAAAGCGCTATATAAATACAGTCCATTTACCATTTATCAGAACTAGCGTTAACTTTTTGGAGGATTGGTGTCACTATGACTCTTCTGTGGGATCGGACAGTAATGTCTAATGGTCTGTTTTTAAATTTATGTTTCCCGAGGAAGCGATTGGATTTTCGTGAGTAAAGACATCGCATTTAACTAATCTTCTTAAATGGCGCCAATAGTTCTGGATGCCGCCGTATATTAGACTCAACGATTCTTTTTGTCACATGAACGTAAAGGATGAAGGAACTAGACGGCTTGTAAACCGGGCAAGCTTCGGAACGGCGCCACCTGGACCCTGAATACCAAACACCTTGAAGTGTGTCTGGACTTGATTTAACAGACATCGTAAACACCTTCGTCTTCATATCTACCGCAAAATACAGTCTTGACAAATGGGGATATTTTCAATTCACAGGTGAGAAACTTCCGCTCTGATGAGTCACTACCAGCACTTAAGCTGAGCTATTCACCTCCGGAAGGTCGTGGACCCCGTGGCAGAGGGAACGGGCCGAGATCCCCGACTGCCACTCGCAACAAATGGCTTTATTCATCAGCGAGACAGTTCTGCACAGGACGTCCTGGTGCGGAACCGCAGTCATGGCCGGACTGTAAACGCTCTGTTGAACACAAGAGGAAGGCTGTTCAAGTCTTCCATCAAAGTGAAACAAAGTGACGCGAAACACAGTCACCTGATTTGTTTGTCTCACATTCACCGTCGTTGTCCTTCCTCGGTCACCCATGTGTTGCAAAGAGAGGGAGCTAAGAGGCGGAGCAAGGAAGGGCTTACCGAACGCTTGTCACTGTCGTATTTTTACAGTGATATACTGTTGTTTTGTTTCCAGCAGCATCCTGCTGGTATTTTACTTTAATATGAAAAGGACATTATAGAGTATTTTACCATAAAAGATTAACTTGTACAGTAAGTCTCTAGTCTGAGCTCAGCTGAAAAACTCGATGTCCGCGTTCTAAAGGTCAGAGAGGAAACACTGGGAGAGTTTTCCTCACAGAGAGAAGTTCCTCCATCCCCTCTGAATGTCATCTTTACATGTTACTAAAGCTGAGCTGGTTAGATACTGGTGCTAGTGCTGGTGCTTAGTTGGTTGGAACCTGTTTGCTATTCCATTGGCAAGGTGCCAAGTCAGAGCCACGCCAGTACTTCACCGTATAACTTAATGGGTTCTTGGCTCTAGACCAGCAAAGAGTCGGTGCTTGTCTGGCACCAGTTTTGAGAGCCAGGAGCTGCTGGTGCTTAGCTGTCGAAAACCAAAGAACTGGTGCTAAGTAAGGCTCTGGTTCCAAACTAGCCCTGGAAAAAATAAACTTTCATCTGTCATCAGACGCCGGAACGGTCGCTCGTGTTCGCTGCTCATCAAGTTTGTCTTCAGGAGGAACAAAATAACCGGAGACGCTCCAGACGCTCGGCTCGGAGCCGGAGGAGAAGATTCTCCAAAGGAGTCTCTCCTCCTTCTGAAGCCTGCTGTGTCACTGATGGTGGGATGTTTCCTGGTTGTTAGAAGTTCTCTTCTAAGCATTTCCTCCGGTTCCGTCTTGCCTGCTGCGTCTCTTTGTGGCGAGGCTTCTGATATTTTGATGGCGGAGCACAAAAAGGAGCTGAGTTTGCATTTTCCTTTTTTTTTGTTGCTTTTATTAAGTTTTTACAAGAGACCACACGACACCTCCTCTCTATGTACAAAACAAAACAAAACTTATCTACCATAAAACACGCGATTGTTTTCATCACTATCCCCGAAAAGTCGAGGATATTAAGGAATAGTATTTGTCGATGTTGATGAGATAAAAAACTCTTCCATGGATCCTTTTCGAGTTTTAAACCCCATAGATCCTAGTGTGAGGAAGAACTGGATTGATTTTGTGAAAGTTCGGTTGTACGTTTCCGACGCTATGGAGGGCTTTATCTCCGAAGTTGTCGGAATATATCGGACTGTTGGTCCGATCGTTGGAGCGGTTTGGTCCAAATTTGGTGCATATGAATCGGATTTTACTTTAATAGTATTATAAATACTATCACTTTATATAAGGCATGACTGTTGAGATATTTCTTGGTTTTATTCCGTTTTGGTTCTCTGGTTTTATTTTGAAGGTTCATTTTCATCTTCCTTTTACTTTGAAAGCGTTGCTCCTTGTTGTTTTCATTAGCTTTACAATTCCTGTCCTGGTTTGTTTGATCTGTCTGACCTTAAATTCCCTTTCGTTAGTTTCAGTTTTAGTTCTCATCCCTCCTCTTCTGGCGTGTTTCATTCGTGCTCCTTCTCCCTCTCTGTGTCTTTTTCCTGTGTCGTTTCTGTTCTCCTCTGGTGTGATTGTTCATCGTCTTCACCTGTGTCTCACCTTCACGCGTGTCTCATCTTCACCTGTGTCTCACCTTCACCCGTGTCTCATCTCCACCTGTTTCTCACCTTCACCCGTGTATCATCTTCACCTGTGTCTCACCTTCACCCGTGTCTCATCTTCACCTGTGTCTCACCTTCACCCGTGTCTCATCTTCACCTGTGTCTCACCTTCACCCGTGTCTCATCTTCACCAGTGTCTCACCTTCACCCGTCTCTCATCTTCACCAGTGTCTCACCTTCACCCGTCTCTCATCTTCACCAGTGTCTCACCTTCACCCGTGTCTCATCTTCACCTGTGTCTCACCTTCACCCGTGTCTCATCTTCACCTGTGTCTCACCTTCACCGGTGACTCATCTTCGCCTGTGTCTCATTGTCGTTACCTCAGTGTATAAAGTCTTTGCTCACCTTTACTTCTGTGCCGGTTCGTCTTAAATGTCTGGTGGTCACATGTCGCAGTCATCGCCTCGTGTTTTTCTTACGTACGTTTTTCCTTGAGAATTTCTTGGTGGTTTTTCTTGGTTCTGGACCTGGATTGATTTTTGCCAAACGCGGATCAAGCTAAGATCAAGAGTCGAAGTCCGATACAATCCTGGGCTGCAGGGTTTGGTTTACGGTCGGAGGGATATGTGGTGCTGTTCATTTCAGACTCTGGGTTCTGACGGATCTTAATCTCCTCACAGCTCTCCATCCTGTTTAAAAAAAAAGAAGGACAGAAGGACAGTTTTCATTTCCTGTGCTGTTACGGACGCCGGATGAGTCCTGACAGCATTGGTGTTGATCTCTCTCTCTCCAGACTCTTCTCATACAAAGCTTCTGCCCGCTGACTGATGGTTCTGGGGAAAGCTAATCGATGGCGGGGAAAGCATCAGCAATAATCGCCGGCACCAGAGGCCCGGAGAGCGCGACCTGATGGAGACGGATCCCCGTCGGATCAAGAGGGCGGCGGTGATGGAGTCCGTCTGACGGACTCTGACGGGAGATTGCAGAAAGCTTTGATAAGAGCCTGGACAGAACCTGAGGCCGCTCAAGCAGAACCATCAATCAGCCGGACGGGTCCACTCAGAGGGGAGAGACACTTCTGCCGCTATCATCATCAAACGTCTCCTTCAGCAATCAACTATTTTATCTGCCACCATTAATCTCCGGCCCAAAAGTGTTAACACTCCAGAGACGCCGCCACCAAATGTTCCCAGATTTCTCCTGCTTCCAGAACGTCTCTACGTTCCTCTCCTGAAGAGGAACGTAGATTATTATGTTCAGATCTTATGCATAGCTAGACCTTCGCTGTCGTCCCCTGGGAGCAAAGCCATATTCCTCAAAAGCCCCCCAATCCCCTGCAATGCCCCTGATGGACCTCCACAAATGAAGTATGAAGTTATGTCTGAAAAAACAATGTTTTTATATATATAAACGGATAAATCTCTTTATTCATGCATCAACTTTGGACTAAATTAGTTTTTCGTGAGAAAGCTCGCCCTACTGTGTAAAATATAAACTTATAAAGTGAAACATGATAATAACAATTTAGATCTCCTTAAGTCATTCATATACATTAAATTTGGAGTAAATTGGACAAACAGCTCCCCCTAGTGTCGGAAATATACTACGTACCTTTCCCAGAATCAATCCAGTTCTTCCTCACATTAAGTCCTATAGGGGGATACAATTTGAAAATTATCTATTTATTAGTTCTTGAGTTATATCCCTGACTGTTAAGGGATAAAACAGAGATTTAATCTTAAAATACTAAGATTATCTCTATTTTTCAAAGTCGTTTTGGACTTTAACTTCAATCAGAATGTCCTCACTTTTACATTAATATCCTTACTTTGTATTTTTAAGGGTCAATAACTCAAACCGGTCCTCACAAATCTAAAATACAGGCGGAGAGGCATCTTCCCTACAGGCAGGCTGATTGACAGGTGAGGAGGCGGGCAGGTGTGGCTTTCAGGATTGACCTTTAGGTGTGAGAGACAGGACAGCGCCGAGAAGTCAGAGGGCAATTAAACACACCACGCCGGAGAGAGAGGAGAGAGGTCAGACTCTGATACCTTAAACCTCGGCAGGAAATCATGTCAGCTGATTAGTGAAGAGCGGCGTTCATCTGAGGCGAGTCACGTGACCGGGCTGCAGAATCAGACGCAGCTCTTCCGGTTAAGATTGTGAGGGGGAGAAAAATATTTAAAGAAAATGTATTATTCCATACAGTTAAATATTGAAAATATGCGGATATAGATGCTAGGGAAGGATTGACTTAAAGGGAGAAAAAAAAAGAAGCCATTTTTCTGAATTAGCGATAGCTAAGTCGCTAATTCAGAAAAAAACGGGTAATTTTTACTTTTTCTCAGCTGATTGCTGAAATTCTACATAATTACTTATAACGAATTTATAAAGTCATGACTTTAAAATTAAGATTAATATCAATAGAGTCAATATTTAAATAATCATCAAGTGACCATGAAAATATTAAATGTAGTTTTTTATTTACATATAATTATATTTTCCTCTTTTTCTCTTTACTACCCTCGTTATTTTTTCATTTGATTAATTCTCTAATCATCTTTAAAATCCCGTTTTTATTTAGAATTGGTAATTAGAGCAGAACGTAAAGAGCAGCGGATCAGAACGTCTGAGTTCAGGGAGGAAACATAAAAACAGTCACTGGTGGATTCCTGCAGTCATTAATGTTTTTTATGATGTTTGTCAACAACTGAGATTCTGTGTTTCCTTCTCCAACAATACCAGAGACTTCTTTACTGACGCGGTCTGACAGAGGAGGATCAGCGCCGACGAAACCCACTTCAACTACTACCACCATATTACTACTACTACTACTATTACTACTACTACTACTACCACCATATTACTACTACTACTACTATTACTACTACTACTACTACCACCATATTACTACTACTACTACTATTACTACTACTACTACTACCACCATA
>VRLP01009084.1:0-14051 GCA_009660295.1 Lophius piscatorius
CCTAAACTTTACCCTCCCTGATAGCTAGTTGCTTTAGGACCTAAAGCAACTAGCTATCAGGGAGGGTGGGGCTGCTACCTTCCCCCCACTTGTGATTTAGGTACTGCATAAGCTTTTTGCCTTATTAAATAAAATTTGGGTTTTAAATTTGCACTTCGGGTTACCTGTAAGTATTTGAACATCTGACAGAGTTTACCATGAAATACACACTGGAAAGAAGTAAAAAAAGGAATACTTTTTAGAAAGCCATGTGAATTAAATGACTGAAATCATCATCTCAGAAGAAGGTCCATATCTTTACATCTCTATCAAGAATGTGACACATTATAACGCTTCATAGATTGGGTTTATTAAGGCAGTGACGCCACTGTTGTACATCAGGGGGATTAGCTCAAATGGTAGAGCGCTCGCTTAGCATGCGAGAGGTAGCGGGATCGATGCCCGCATCCTCCAGCACTGTCTTTATAGGACTACTTTTGCTTTACTACCGTTTTCTTTTACCGATAGATTAAAACGATAGGTTCCAATCTACGACAGATAATTAGGGCCACATTGCCAAAAAGAAATAAAAATTAAAAAAAGTCGTAACTTTACAAATAGAATATTGGAGGAGAGTCGCCAGCGTCAAAATGAGGGACGTGGAGAATCTGGTCAAACTATATTTTGATATCGGTCTGACAAATAAAGAAATATCGTATCTTTTGGCACATAAACACCACATAATTGTAATATTTTCTTTATAATATGTAAACTTTATAAAAAGTTTGTGTAAGAAACTCGGTCTGTTGAGAAAAGAAGAACCGGACAAATGATGAAAAATAATATAAATACATTAACACCCTACGGCATATGTATAAATATTAACACCCTACGGCATATGTATAAATATTAACACCCTGCGGCATATGTATAAATGGCTGCATGGACGGGTTTAGCCGTCACATAATGAGGATGGACGCTTACACCCCAAACAGTGATCTGTAAGTAATAGCCAAGTACTTCATAAGCACAGCGACCCGCTTCGGAGAATGAACCAGAGGTTACGCGCTGACACGGGCACAGAAAAGGGGCATGTCGGGTAGATGCAGATGTTTCTGTGGAGGAACCATATGGACCTTTACGCGGCAGAGGGAAGCTTCATTTACGGATGCAGAAAGGCAAATCAGCTGCTAGAGGCATGGTGGGGGATCCTGCGTAAACAAAGTGTTCAATTCTGGATGGACATTTCTCAAACCCTCACAGATGAGACTCAGAAAGTCCCCTGAGAAATGAACTGTACTGTACTGGACATGAGAACCTTAAAAATGTCTAAATATCCCTTCACAGTGAGTGTATGCTGTGTACTCATGTAATCACGTACAGAGTTATATTTTACAACCAACATTCCACCACACAATAAACATTGGAGATCTCTGAGAGATATAAAAAAATGACAAACATTAACTGTAAAATTTAACATTTTTACTATTGTTTTGCATGCATAAAATGCATGTAGTAAAATACAACTGAAAAGTTTCTTAGAACAGCATTTTATATTTAACAAGAACGTGCCTGTTCTTTGAATACATATTTATTAAGCATCTGTCAATCTGTATTTTCAATGTGTGTTCGGTGATGTAGGTGTATGATTTGTGACATTATATTTCATAACATAAATAATACATGTAGCAACATTTGACCTCACTGCTCATGTCTATACAATATCTATTATCCAGATGTTTGAACTCACTCCCGTAATCAGGAAAGTAGTCATAGCTGTCAGAAAGATACAATAGCATCCCACAGGTTCGTCAAATGTGCCTTGCTGCAAAGTTAGTCAGAACTGTGAACTCCACGTTGATTGCATCGGACATCAACAAAACAGAGCCTCTGCAGAACCACAAAAATCTTCCCAGCTTTTCTTCATCAAGTTCCCTAATGTATCGTTTCACGTGATGGGCCACTTCTGATTCCTTTGATGTCATCTTTGAGGCAAGGGCTAAAATCCCTCTGACTTTCTTTGATGTTGGTTTGAGGTCATCGTACATTTTGGTCAGTTCCACAGGGGTGAGGTGCATCTTTTGCTCTGGGATCTTGCTCCAACAGTCAGTAACAAACGTTGGTTTCACAACAAGTGCTTTATGAGATATTTCATCCAGGACTTGTGACAGAGTAGCAGCAGTGACTGTCATCCTGCACTCATAGGTGTTGAGCTCCTCAAGAAGGTTATGCTTATCCACAGAAGAAACATCATTTACAGCATACCTAAGGAGATCCAGCTCCTGGCAAGTCACAAACCGAAGAAAACATGTCTTCAGGTCACTATTCACGACCCCAAATAGCATCAGCCACGAGCTTCATCTCCTAAATCTAATTGAAAACCTCTCAACATTGTGACGGCTGTCTGAACCAACTGGCACAAAATCAGGGTCAGAAACATGAACATCATAATCAGTGTCATCATTAGACTTCTCATTCAGCACTGGATATCATTCAGTTGCTATGGAGTAGCGCAGAATTGGGAGTTTGACGGACTCGCGTCCTTTGCTAGTTTCTCCTTCTGTAAAAATAAACCTTTCCTTCTTTAAGTATCTTATCAATACTTGTGTGGATGTTAATGCAATTTTAAAACCAAAATTGTATTTAATAAGGTAAAAACCTTATGCATTACCTTAATCACAAGTGGGGGGGAAGTAACAGCCCCACCCTCCCCGATAGCTAGTTACTTTCAGCAGCAATATCTGCAACAAAAAGTTCCCGACAACCGGGCATCAGTCTCTGACATCACTGTAATGTTTTGGCCCACTCTTCTTTGAAGGATTACTTTAGTGCAGCCACATTAAAAATCTTTTTCTTGCACTGCAAACCCATACCGGAGAGGATAGAAACACATACAAGCCAACAATGTGCTGGCTTACCAAGAGTGTATGAAAATTAAACCATTTATTTTTTTATAAATAAATGAAAATATTTATTTTCATAAATTGTTTTTGTTGTATTTTCATAGATTGTTTCTGATTTTTCATTTCATAAATTAAAAATAAATTGTTGTTAAGGAAACTTGCACTCTGTCAAAGTCAAGAATGATTTGTACAGAAAAATATTGTTTAATAATAATAGAAAATGAAAATCCAGTTCACACTAGCATTTATTCAAGGTAACTGATTGCATGATCTTATATGAAGAAGAGAACCTTTTGCTCTTGGAACATATTCATTGGTTCCTCTGAGACACCTCGACCTTTTAACAAAGTCACAACATCTGACCACATCTCTGCCATTATGGGTCTATGGAGTCAAATAAACAGAAGGACAATTTAAAACCAGTAGAGGCAGATGAAAAATTGAAGCATGAATAAATTATGGTAAATAACAATAGAAATGGTCTGTATTAGAAAGACCAACATTTTTCAAACTGGAGAGTTGATTTTGATATGAAAAAATATTGGACACAAGTACATTTTAAATTGGTGAAACCAATTTAAAAAAATAATAAATAGGCTAAGATAAGTTAAAGCACAAACTATGATAAATATAGTAAAAGTTGAATCTGGGAATCCAAAGGTCAATGTGCTTGCTGTCTTGCTTCTGGTTAGAATATCTCTTTCTACCTATGAACAGCAATTTTTTTTGGACAGCAAATTACAGGTGTTACAGAAACAACTAAGCCTGACCAAACATTTTTGGTGTTGCAATATTAACTTATGGTTAGCTGACCTAAGGTAATATGCAAGATTATCACTGATACTTGTGTTTCTCCAAACTACTAAAGGATTACATCTCATACAGTCTCTGGCAATTTGTTTACCATACATAAACAACTATAAGAACCTGTAGATGATCTTCAACTCTAATTGTGTGCCCTATGTGGCACAATCCAGCATCTGTACTATATTTCTATCCAGACTATAATTTGCAACATAACAATAAACCACCAAAACGTCACAGTACTCTAGTGGACCTACAGTAAGCCAGACAAACACAGATGATGATTTGGAAAAATCATCATCACCAGCTCTGTGTTATATACGTAAGTATATACACAGTACATACTGTATATCTTACCAAGCTTTCTAATGTCCTCCGTTTACTTGGGTTTATCAGGAGAAGCAAATCCTCTGATGCTCTCTGGATTCAGAGAGAGATAGTCCAACCATGAACACATGTGCGTAATGGACTGTTGCTTATTAGAGGGCCATAAAGAAACGGCAGCATCCAGAATACAATAGATTGTGTGACGTAAGACGTTTATCCGACGTGTATTAGGCTACAAGACAATAATTGGTCCTAAAAATTAGTCTCATTCCCACGTCATAGTAATAACTTAATCGTGGCAAAGAAATGACAGCAAACTTGGACAGAACGATGTACAGGTATGTGAGTTGCTTACATAAATTAGCATCAGCGACGACAATGTAAAATCGAGTTTACTCAACAAGCCAGACCGCGTTTGTCAAACGCTTAATGACGAAACAAGTAAAACAAGAATACAATCCCCTTAAGACTTGTGTTATTGGACTACCAAGACACCTGAGATAGCAATTGCCACAGCAGACTCAGGCTGTCCTGTCACCAGTCCTCAAATTACTTTAATCTTGTAGATTACGACTTTATTCTCGAAATATTATATATATTTTTAAATTTTTCAAGGTGGCCTTAATATTCCTTTGATCTCAGTTGATCCTAACCTTGGCTGGGAGTGCAGTGATTGTCTACAGTTCCTATCCCTGCCGCTAGATGTCGCCTGTCCCTCTGTGTAGAGACTGAGGGCAAGCAGGGGGCTGGCTGTAGGGCTGCTGGAGACTCCAGGGGGGCAGCAGGGTATGTTCGTGCTGCTCTGTGTTTGAGGCTCGTTGAGCGAAAGCAGAACTTGAAAACTTCACTGTGTTTCGGCAAGGGAGATCGTAGGTCCGACTATCAGGGGCTCAATCGGCTGCTGTGACAGACAGAGGAGGACCAGTCCAGTTCGTTTGAACGATTTCCGCCCAACATGGATGATTTAGGTAAGTTCGCTCGTCGTGGACGCAACATATTATCGTCATACTGCGCGCGTGTGTCCTGTTGTTGTGAGGGTTTGATACTGGCAGTAGGTGGATCCAAACAAGCCAATATTTCGAAAAAAGACGGTGAATACAGTTGCCAGTTTGGGTCAGCGGTACGTCTCTCAGGTGAAGATGCACAGGTTGAGTTGAGCCCCGCACGAGGTTCACGTCAGAAAGGCCCCGTGTGCTGACACGAGACTCATTTGTATAAAAAGCCTCATTAAGGTATACTAGGTGATTTGTGCTATGTAAAAATCGTTTTTAAAAGAAAAAGGACGTTTGTGTGGGCGACTTACACCTCACATCCCCCCCACTTTACTTAATTCGACATGGAAAGGTTCCTTTAACTTTTAATCTGCTCTTAACGGGCAGAAAAAAGAACAGTGACCCACCAATGTCAATTGACATTTCCCTTCAAGTGTTTGCCAGGATTATATTTGTGCCTGTTAAGCAGGTGGCATGGTAACAGCCTCTGAGGCCCATTTAAAGCTTCCTGCATCTAATTTCTCTTCTGATTGTCACAGTAGGGCTTTCATTGCCCACGTATACAGGATTATGTCTCAGAGTTATGCTGTGCTCTTACCTATCAACAAGCTCCAACCTGTGGATTTTTGCACACTGAGTAACATAAGATATGTAATGCCTGAGGTCAGGTTGTTCCTACAGGGATGAAACACAAATGTCAAAGCACAATGTTCTTTTTTAGTTTCCTACTCTCCCACTTGAACTGTTCCCTTGCTATCATTGAGTAGTTTATATTTTCAGCTTAAGTTTTGGTTAAATACTGTTTTCCCAATTTTAGTTAAGCCCTCCCACAAGACTTGGAGGAGCTTATGTAATCATCATGTTTCTTAGTGAGTTTGTTTACTCAAAGTTGATAATGAATGTTTGCATCAGGGCGGGTTAGGGTTACAAGATAGCAAATAAAGATTTGGTTACATTTTTGAGATGAATCCAGGTTTGGATTCAGATTTTGGATCAATTTTTAACTTTCCTCAACAATGTGAGATTGAGCCTTTCTAAAACTTTGTCAATATCATAAAAGATAATAATAATAAGCCTATCAAAAAAATATATATATACCAAGGCATGGACAACCCTTGATGTCCCACCTCTTTGCATAATGGTCTTAATCTCCCTTGTTTTGAAAGGAAAAATTACCCTGTCTATGTGAATGAATTTTTTTTATCTTAATGTAACTTCTTAGCTTTCACAAATACAGTGCTGTGAAAAGTTGGATCTCTCCCTCATTTTAGCTATTCTTATGCTTATCACATACTTAACTGTATTAGATGTTTGAACAAAAATTTAAAATGTAACAAATGCAACAGGAATAAACACAAAATAAAAAGATTTGAATCATTATTTTACTTGATTAGGCAGAATGGTTTGAATGAATTTCACATATTTTTCAATAGCAAAAAGTTGTATCAAGACAAAAAAAAACAACGAGCCATTTTGGAAAGTCATATTTTGGTTGATTACTCATAAAGTACTGATGATAAACAGCTGGATCTCCTGGGTCAATCAATGAGGGGATATTAATTATTTTGGCAAATGGCAGATTGGAATAAAGCAACATTCTCCCGGCGACATTGCCATATCATGTGCTATGATATAGTTGAGTGTTTTCTCTGATTTTGTTATTGATGGTTTAACAGGATATCATGTAGGTGACTGCTACAATCTATCAGTCTAGAATTTAAAAATAATGAGGCAGTGTGATCATTCAAAAATATGCTGTACATTTAAAACCAACAGGAAACCTCCCACAAAATGTAACTTGTGTAGTGCAGTCTTACAGAGATGTTGTTTTCCTTTACAGATATTGACGGAACAGTTTGTGTTTGCAAGCCTTTGAGCTTACCCTGGCAACTGTCGGGATATGTTTAGCAGGACATGCATGTAATGCATTGGAGTCGGGTTCTTTGGATGCTTAAAAGAATTCCAGAATCTATTCATAAAGTCAAAGTGGGACGTATGTCTTACAAAGCCATGCAATGTTATCACTCAGGCAGGTAGTTAGAGGTGGACCTGCTTTCATGTTAGAGATCTATTCTGCAGTATATCAACATATCATTGCAGACACAACACGGGTATCCCGATCTCTTCTTTGGGGGTATCTTTGTAGAGAGAGAGAGAGACGCTGTGTAAAGAAGATTCGTCATTTTATATGAAGTCAACATTTATGGATAGCCTCTCACCTTACATGGTGGAAAGGCTTTCCTTAAAGAAGCTTCTTAAAAAGGAGTGTTACAGAACCCATTGGAATGACCATGTCACAGGGTGATAAAATCATTTTTAGCTGGGACCTGTAAAACATGAAGCCCACAATCTCAGAGGCATTAAGGCTACAGGTTCCCTCCTGTTCAATGCTGTATTCTCAATCCTTATAGACGACTTTTGAAATTATCGCTCAAAGTGATGAAATTTTTTTTTTTCTATTGTTAAAAAACAGAAAAGCAGAAACAAGGTAGTCATCCACCTCAAACCTTAGAGTGATCATTAAAAGCTACATGTATATTTACCGTAGGAGTCCTCCTTCTCAAGTGCTGAACCAGCAGCACCAAGAAAACTGTCTACCATCCAACTCTTTCCACCTTTCCCTCTGTTATTGTTAATTTCCAACTGTGTTCCCTACATCCGTATTGTCTCAACCCTAGTGACATGAAAGCAGGGTATCTGACTGGTAGGTTCGCATTCCCCCTATAGTCAAGCTTGCTGTGATCCACACATGTGGACACACTAAATTTACAATGCCCTCATGGTTCCATCAGTACCAGCCAAGCTCAAATTGGGGACAATAAAACGCACTGCTGCAACCTCTGTCTTCCTACTCCCCACCATTCCTTTGGTGAACCACAGCTAATGGATGCAATCTATTGACAGTTTAAAGCTGACTGAGTTTGCAGGAGAGCAGATCACCCACACTTGAGAGTTTGGAGGAAGTCATCATGCAATTATCAGTTTTTTTCTCCAGTGAGTAAAAAATGTCTTTCTGAAAAAAGGATACAAGAGCTTTATTTTATTATCCTTGACATACACCATTTACATTACTTGCGTCTCCTTTTATCAGTACAGTATTCGCAATTTAGAAACTATGCTACCATTTTAGTCAGACTTTATAAGTGCTGCCAAGTGTTGGTGTTGTCTTCAGTGCTCTGGGCCTGCACCAACAAGATATGAATGTCAAATGTTCTCTAACGATTTGAAGTGATGTGATTTTCCAGAGCCTTTTCCTAACAGCGGTAAGTTAGGGCATAGCAGTTTTTAATCAACTCCAATTGATATCTGGTGTAGTCTAGATAATCAACCAATCTGAATTTAGCTATGTCATTGTTTATACACCAACAGACAGCCAACATGTAGACATTTGGCCTGTCCATGTAACACATACTTTTTTTTATTGTTTTTCACTGTCAGGGACACTGTTTGGATGAAAGCCCAACATCCTGTCCATTTCACTAGGTAGTAAAATTGAAACATAATGTATATAATATACAAGTTAAATATAATATATCACGAAAGTAAAAAATTATTAGGAGGGTGTCCAATATCATTTCAGCATTAAACATGCCTGTCAAGTGCTGAATGGTCCATACATGGACTTCCCGTTTTCAGTTAAAGCATCTCCTTTTGAGTTCAACAACCTTTGCAAGTTCATGTGCATAATCACATCTTCAGTAGGTCTCAGCTTAATGTATCAAGGGACAAGTTTTAATTACATAACCTCTTGTATATAACACAATCATATAAATCACACACAGAATCAATGTAGCATCTGAGGGCTTGGGAGTATCCCCTGCATCTCTTTCAATGTCTGTCCATCTGCTTGACTTTGTATTAAAAATGTTGCTGGGCTTTGAAACATATGGTGCATGTGCACACCCACACTGAAAAAAAGACTTCTAGTGTGGACAGATAGCTCTGAAGGGGAAGCTGACTAAGCAGTGACAGCTCTGCACTCAGCCAGTTGTCATGTCATCTCTCATGGGCTCACTGCACCATAACAACAGCGGGCAGGGTCGATTTCCAAACAGCTACTGTATGTTTAATACCAGCTTTTATCTGAAAATATGCCTTGAAGCACGAACAAAAAGATTTAGACTCATAGGAATTCAAGCAGTTAGGATCTGTGTAACTACACATTTTGACCAAGATGTCATACAGTATGTTTGTTGTGCATTCCACTCATGTTCCTCTGTCCTGCTTTCAGTTTGCTGAGCTCAATGAACCATTTCTTTTGGGCAGGTCCTGTCCTGCAAGACATGTTTCATTATAGGACCTTTGTTTTCTTGTGGCTTTCAGCAGGATTCCTTGTTAAAAATCAAAATAACCTATATAGAGGTCACAGACATTATCTTTGTCATAATAGCTTATGAATTGGCCTCATCCTGTCCTATTTTTGGTTTCTTCCTTGATGTAAACAGAATGAAATGGTTTGCTGTTCCTGTAATCATATCCTACCTTTTCTTTCTTGTAGGTTTTTTATGCTGTTTTCAACATAGTCCATATGTGGGTTTACATGGACCCATTTATTCTGAATAAAATAAGAAGAAACGCCTAATCAGAAAGAAAATGCAAATCACCCCTTTCCGAATGAGTTTCTGATTAAGATTTCATTCCATTACACAGGGGTATTAAACGGTGGATCAGAATAATCCCTGGTGAGAGCATAACCTGCAGCGCTATTCACGTGCATGATGCTGTCATTTAATGATCTAGAACACAATAAAGATTGTGTTTTAAATACTAACTCAAACAATTAAGCGGCAAAGTAAGAAATAATGAACTCTACAAACACATCCAAGAAAAACCGAAGCTGAGATAGACTGAAGCTGTAAACCAATAAAACCGCTGCAAAACTTGAAGAGCGTGATTATAAGCACAAATCCTACGCCAACAAAAGTGGATCAGAACCACCAGCTTTATTCTTTTCTGAGTTTATGCTTTTATCTTAAAATTTCTGGTGAGTTTACCACATAACACGGCCTCTCTAGTAACTTAATGTTGGTAATGTTGTATTGATTTGACGTTAGCCAGAGTAGGACACTGTGAGGTACCGACAAGGCTTTAGGTGTGAAAACCCTTTCCCGCTTTCTTTCCAGCCCTCGTGCCTCTAGTGTAGGAGCAAAACCTGAGTTATTATCAAGCTGGTTATTCATTGAACGCATCACAATAACAGCCAAAACTGCTCTCATCGCAAAATAGATGCGATAAAACACATAATTTTGTGTCATACATTATGTGTTCTATTGGAATATATGATTCAATCTGTAATAATCCTCACACACTATTTAGCACCTTGAGATTTGTAACAAATGAAAAGTGTGTTAAAAATAGCTTATTATTATTATTATTATTATTACTTATTGAGTTCCCTGCTGTTAGAGACTTACAGCTCGTGTGATGTGATGCTGCTGATCCTCTGATGCAAAGCTTTGAAAGGGGAACAGCTGATGCAAAAGTTTTCACGTAAAATAAAACCACCCTGGTTATTGATATAACAATTGGTTGTACAAACATGAATCAACCTCTGTGTTTGGAAAGGAAACGGCTGTAGAAATAGTGTCTCTTTGCTCCATGTGAGCAAGAACATAATTTATATGTGCTTCAGATTGCATGTGCTTATGTTGGATTTACAATCAGAATCTGGCTTGTTAAGGAGGATCATTGAATACCCTGATTAGACCCCACTCCGGTTAATGACACCACCACTCTGAGCCAAATCAGAGAATACCACTCCACATATTTATAGGGTTGGGAAGTTAAGTTGTATACACACTTTCAGGTTCTACCACTTATACCAAGTTGCCTGTTCTCCTATGAAATAATTTGGCCTGCTTTGCTGACCTCACAAACCCTCCTCTCCATCCTCGTCCTTCTTTCCCCGTCCTGCTGGAGGGGAACAATGAACAGTTTGTTTCTGGTGCTGTGACCTACATCAACTCAGAAAAGACATCACCAGACAGAGCTGAAACTGATAAGGAACATTTTTGGGGAAATGCCTCCATTCATGCGTACAGATGTCTATTTCTGTTCCTTTTGCTGGTCTGAATTGTAATACAAGAAATTCCGACCATTTCTAAAGTCTGAATTGCTTGGATTACCTAATAAACTACTTTGATTAGCCTTTTTGCTTAGCCAAGCAACACAGCTAATCCAAGCACAATTCTTGACTTAAGAAAAAGGAGTTAAACTTGCAAAAATAACAAGTTTTTACAAGTTTAAGACATGACGTTTTGCATTTATTTAGCAATTGAATACATTTTTCTCCACTTTAAAGATTTATTAAATAAATTTCCCTTTCTTAGCTTCTTTTTCAGTCAAGTGTTAAAGGAAAGCATCTAATAAAGTTTACATTTATTAGGCGAGTCTCGATCATACCATTACCACAGCACAATCTACTGCCTGACAATAAGGCTGATGAAGGGGTAAAATACAAATACCAATTAAAAGGTAATCTACAATCTCACACCATTTTATACTGGGCTCATTGCCTTGTCTTGTTTTCCTTCAATTATAGCCACACTGTTATGTTACATTTTAATTATACAACACTGCAATAGTTTCTGCTGGTCCCATCCGTTTTGTGCATTTCATACATTTTTAGGAAAGCTGTCCAAGACAGATTTAAAGATTGAAGCCTTTGTTCATGTCTGTATACGTCTGTAACGTTGAGCAGCATCAGGACGTAAAACAGTGGTTGGAACGTCAATAGTTGGTTCCCTAGCCACTTGAATATACTGATCCCCAAATTGCTGTCAGTTGTTCTGTTCTGTTGGTGGGAGAGTACTTACGTGTATGATAAAAACAGGTTGCGAAAATGTTTGACACCTCTAACTTAATATTCTCTTCATTAATTATCACATTGGTGCTTTTTATTGCTGCATGTTTCATAACATAAACATTTTTATGCCATGCACGCAGGAAAGCTGTTTTTTCCCCCTAAATGTTGCCATACAAGATGAGTATGAAGCTACATTTTAAGACAATGGTCAGGTCGTATTTGGAATATCACAGTGTCATTAGGAATTACTCTCAGTTTAGCATCGGATTCAGTCAGTTTGCAGTTTGCATGACACCAGACTTTTTACTTGGTCTGAGTGACATGTTAAGTTTTGGATTGAGTCTGTGTAAACAGACGCGCTATAATTGTAATGAATACTTTAGAGTGAAGTACCAGCTGCTGTGTAAGCAGTTATATTCTGTGAATTCATGGCAGGTTTGTGGTGCTATTTTCATTTAATTGCATTTTTGTAGTAGAACTCTATTGACATAACCTGGATGTGTTTTGAGTGTCACTGCTTCTTATTGGCTAGTTGGGTGGTCTGTAATACCCTTCTGTTGCTTTGACCAGCCTAGCCATCCATCATCTACAGTATGTCTCTTCTCCCACAGTTCAGGGTCGAGTGGGAGTGTATTTATAGTGGGAAAGATCCCTTGGTCTCCGTCTGGTATGTGTGGACAGCCAAGCTCAGAGGCACCTGTGTGCAGTGCTGTTGATGTTCTATTCTTGCACCTGTGCATCTTTGTGCTTTTACTGTGATTTAACTTTGTATGCCCATTGAAGCTGTCAAAATCATCACAGTCACTGGCTGTCTGCTGTTTAACAAAAGCCCAGTAGGAAGAAAAGTGTTAGCGCCACCATTGTGTCCTAATTTTTTATATTCTCTTCTAGTGGAAGCAATGGGAGGAATTTATCATCCCTGCGAGGGTCTGTCAGCCCATGTCACATTAACCAAACAAAGAAAAAGAACAAAGCTTCTGCTTCATCTAAGACTAGGCACAGACTAATAATTGAAGGTTTGTCCTTACAATAATGTTTTACATGCTATATTTTCAAATATTATATTGGGCAAAGTATATACAAAATATCTGCCTAACAACAGACATTTTTCTGTCTTATCACACATCTCCCTCCAAGTCTCAAACTTCCCTTTTATTTTCAGATGTCGTTTAGCGAATGTTGAATTGATATCAGCCAGCGTACCCCTTGCAAAACCTCAGGTAGAGAGGGACGAGATTAAAGTAATGAGCACAGAGAGATATAGAACACAGTTCAGGGTACACAGGTAAAGTTACTACCTTCAGGAGGAATTTTGCTGCTGATATTCATGTTATTTGCTCATCTTAAGAGTCTGCTCATATTTCAGTAAATGCCTCGGCATTTATTAGCCCCTGCAGATACAGCCTGCTCTGTCGGTGTGCTCCGCCCTCACATGCATCTCAACATCAACCCCTGCAGGTTTTTAAAACCTGTCATTGCATTTTGTCTGAGGTGTTCTCTGAAATTGACAACAAACATCATGACTAGAAACAAGAGATGTGATTTAGAGTTTTAGTGTGTACCGTGTCGAGTCCTGTCAGGAATACTAGAAGCTTGCCTCTATTGACGTTCAGGCCTCGTATTGATCAAACTATATAAATTACTAGTTGAGGTCCAGGATCACATCTTTTTAACTATATCCCCTAAAAGTCAGGAATATTATTGAATTGTCATTGCTGCTGCCACATATGCTACGAATTGACTGAAGGGGATCTATCTTTTATGTGGTATATATTTTTTCTAATAGTTCATATTTTACTCACTGGGGACAGCTTTATATTTGGAAAAATACGGTTTCTTTGACATAACTTCATATGTAGTTTGAAGAGTTCTATCAGTGTGATTGCTTTGACATTGTAGGGGGATAGGGAGCTTTTGGGGGATATACCCATGCTAGAGGGCATAGATTTTGTCTCTGAAAAGACTCCCAGTTCCTTTTTATCTCTCTCCCTCTCTCTTTCCTTTAATGAGCCACATGCAAAGCAGCAATTGTGTAATTAAAATGCACAACAGTTGTCTGGGAGGAAGGGAGGCTCCTTAATCTACATCAACCCAAATATTCGCCTCTGAGGATTTTTCTGTTGCGACACGCACAGACGCGCACACACACACACACACACACACACACACACACACACACACACACACACACACACACACACACACACACACACACACACACACACACACACACACACACAC
>VRLP01009085.1:0-14050 GCA_009660295.1 Lophius piscatorius
CAGTGACGTAGAAACATTTCTTCTCTCTCAATCAGACGGTCGACGTCGCCTCATTAACGTCCAGAGTAGATGATATCTGAGGAGAGAAAACAGTCCAGGTTCACGCAGTGAAACAGTCCAGGTTCACGCAGTGAAACAGTCCAGGTTCACGCAGTGAAACAGTCCAGGTTCCTACATTGAAACAGTCCAGGTTCACGCAGTGAAACAGTCCAGGTTCATACAGTGAAACAGTCCAGGTTCATACAGTGAAACAGTCCAAGGTTATACAGTGAAACAGTCCAGGTTCATATAGTGAAACAGTCCAGGTTCATATAGTGAAACAGTCCAGGTTCACGCAGTGAAACAGTCCAGGTTCACGCAGTGAAACAGTCCAGGTTCACGCAGTGAAACAGTCCAGGTTCACACAGTGAAACAGTCCAGGTTCATACAGTGAAACAGTTATTATTGTTGTTTAATGTTTTGATCAAAGGGTCATGTAACTATCACCTTTCTAATCCTGACTTGAATAACATTTGTAAAAGTATTTATGATAAATGTTTTATTTCACATAAAGGAATAGTTCACCGTTTAGGGACAAAATGTGCATGTGATCCTGTTAGCCTAGCTTAGCATAAACAATGGAAACTGCTGGCGTGGATGTGTGTAGCGCTAACTGAAGACTGATTCTGACCCGTTTATCCCTCCGCCCAGCTCCTCTCTGGTCATGTGACTTTCTGGTTCTGGTTCTCACCACGGCAGTAGTCGGGGTTGAAGTTCTCGTAGATGGGGTAGAGGGGGTTCTCCTGCTCCCCGCGATGTTTCCGGGCCCTCAAGACATCCCGCACACACTGATGGAGGAATGCGTATTGACACTAGAACACACACACACACACACACACACACACACACACACACACACACACACACATACACACACACAGATTCTTCAGTATCTTAGGCTTCTGTGGATCTGGTGGTACCAGGTGGTGTTGGGCGGTGTCGGGTGGGGTGGGGTCTACCTCAGTCTGGACCATGTGCTGGCGGTGTAGGCGGAGGTCAAACACACAACCGTACAGGTCAATGGTTCCTTTGGAGTCCAGCTGCTGTAGAACCCGATCCAAAGCAATGAAGGTCCCGGTCCGACCGACACCAGCACTGATACACACACAAACAGAGGTCAGGTGACTGGACCGGTGGTCGGCAGTAAATCATCGCCTCGTTGTTGACATCACACACCTGCAGTGAACCACGGTGGCTCCGGTACTGGGTGACCGGTCCACGTAGTCTCGGACCGTCCTGACGAACTGGATCAGGGACTGGGTGCTCTCCGGGACGCCGTGGTCGGGCCACACGGTGTAGTGGAAGTGTCTCAGCAGGCGGGGGTAACCTTTGCTGCTTTCCTGTAAGGAAGATCCACCACCATTAAACTCAGTCCAGAACCACAGACTGATCAGAACCGGAGGACAGGAACCAGTACCGAGGTGATCTTGAACTCTCTGATGGTCCACTCAGGCAGCACCGACTCAGAAAGCATCTGGATTACCAGCTCACCGTAGTAGAGGGGTTCTCTGTCGGAGGGCCAGTACTGATCACACTTCACCTGTAAGACACGCCCACACCTCAGCACAGGAAACAGGCCACGCCCACACCTCAGCACAGGAAACAGGCCACACCCACACCTCAGCACAGGAAACAGGCCACACCCACACCCACTGTTTGACCCAATGTGTCAAATCTGATCGTTTAAGATCCACGGCGGCGGCGGCGGTCTTCGAGTCTGAAGTTTACATTATGACCCCAAAGCAAACAGTGGAGACGGTTTCCATAGCAACAATGTCGGTCCACGAACGCAGATTCAAAGTAACAAGTTTAAAAGTTTAAGCGATGATACGACTAAACAACTGACCCGACCCTTCTCCACGCACTGCGTCACCATGACGATGTTATAGACGCCGTGCTCCCACGCCATCCGCCAGAAGTCGTCCTTTGTGCCGGGCAGCGGACCCTGGGTGGCGATGTACTCCCTCCGATAGTTGTGACCCTGCAGACAGGGGGGGAGGGGTTAGTGTCTCATGGAGTGTGTGTGTGTGTGTGTGTGTATGTCTGTTAGTGTGTGTGTGTACGTGTATTAGTGTGTGTGTGTGTACGTGTGTTAGTGTGTGTGTGTGTACGTGTGTTAGTGTGTGTGTGTGTACGTGTGTTAGTGTGGTTACGTGTGTGTTAGTGTGTGTATGTGTGTTAGTGTGCGTGTTAGTGTGTATCTGTGTGTGTTTGTGTGTTAGTGTGTGTATGAGTGCGTGTGTGTGTTAGTGTGTGTGTGTGCGTTAGTGTGTATGTATGTTTGTAGGTGTTAGTGTGTGTATGAGTGCGTGTGTGTGTTAGTGTGTGTATGAGTGCGTGTGTGTGTTAGTGTGTGTATGAGTGTGTGTGTGTGTTAGTGTGTGTGTGTGTGCGCGTGTGTGTGTACCGGTATGTAGCTGCCGTTTATGTAATCGGAGCAGGGGTCTTCCTCCAGGTATGACAGCTTCACTCTGATGGTGTCATCTGTAAACAGGAAGTGACATCATGAACAGTCTAATGGGGTTAAAGGTGGGTTGACTCGCTGTGACATCACGATGTGGCGCTGGAGAACCGAGGACACGCCCACTTCCACGTAGGACTGTTTTACAGAGCGTGGGAACGATCGGAGCTTTAACGTTCTTAGTGCCCCCATTCACCCAGCAGCTCCGCCCACACTGTATGACATCATCGTCGCCATGGAAACAGGCGCCATCTGGTTAATTAAAACTGTCAAAGACACCAAACACACATACACACCCGCACACGCACACACACACACTTATGCACCCACACACGAACACACACACATGCACACACACACACACACACACACACACACTTATGCACCCACACACGAACACACGCACACACACACATGCACACACACACACACACACATGCACACACACATACTCACATGGCAGGATGTTGTTGTAGCGGTTCTTTCCTCGGTTCTCCGGCAGACGGGCGACCTCCATCGTCTGGGTCCGACCAACGTCCTTCAGGTCCTGAAGGAGACGCGTGATCTGTTAACGGGTCGCTCAGTCCAGGATCATAGTCCAGGGCCATAGTCCAGAGTCATAGTCCAGGGCCATAGTCCAGAGTCATAGTCCAGGGCCATAGTCCAGAGTCATAGTCCAGGGCCATAGTCCAGAGTCATAGTCCAGGTTTATTGGTTAGGGTCATAATCCAGGTTTATAGTCCAGGTCCTTGTCTAGGGTCCTACTCCAGGTTTTCAATCCCGGGTCAAAGTCCAGATCCTACAGTTCTGACCGACTCTCCTCAACTTTTACCTCAAACTCCTCAGACAGAAGGTAGTTGGAGTCGGCCTGGAGTTTCGTCAGGTTGGACTCGAAGAGGCCGGCTTTGATGGGACTGAACCAGGAGAAGAAACCGTCAGACAGGGACGACATGAAAACAGGAGGGACTCTGAAGAAACCGATAAAAACTCTCACCTTGTGACGCGTCGATTACTGCAACACAGAAAGACGGATCATCAGTCCTACATTACTTGTACCCTCTCATTAATTATTCATGATGTCACTGAAGGGACTCACCTCCTGACGCCGACATATAACCCCGAGGCTGGAACTTCTTTCCACATGCTCATCCGGACCACCGGGTTCTCCTGCACCGCCCTGTTAGCACACACAGTCGCGCATTAGCACGCCATGCTGGTTGTAGTCAGATTGTAGTCTTCAACCAACTTGTTTCCGACACCTAGCAGCTAAAGCAACCAGCAGAGTTTGCCTGCTAATATGTTGCAGCTAATACAACTCAAAACATTAGCTATTAAATGGCTACTAGCTAATGCAACTACCCACATTAGCCCATTAGTAGCTAGCAGCTAATGCAACTAGTAACATTAGCTTATTGATAGCCAGTAACTAATGTGAGGGCAACATTAGCCTATAGATAGCTGGCAGCTAAAACAAATAGCAACTTTAGTTTATTCATAACTAGCAACTAATGCAACGAGCAATCAATGCGAATAGCAACTAATGCGAATAGCAACTAATGCGAATAGCAACGGTAGTCTGTCAATAGCTACAAGATGCCACGAATAGCAACTTTGATCTATTAATAGCTAGCTGCTAGTATGGCTCGCAGCATTAGCCTATTAATAGCTAGCAACTAATACAAATGATAACTGTAGCCTATTACTAGCTTGCAGCTAATACGAATAGCAAATTAAGCCCATTAATAGCTAGTAGCTATTAAAAGCCCAAATACCTGTAGCAATATTAGCCTAATGACGAGCTTGCGATAGCTATGCTGATGTTATTTACATTTGAACATGATGATGATGTCATTGCGTGTTTGTTGCTCACACTTTACGTAGCCGCTGTCTGTAGACGAGCAGAGAGACAACGGCCACCATCATCCCGATCAGGAACATCCCTGCGCTCAGACCCTCGACCACGCCCCCTAGAGGCTCTGATAGGATAACACAGTCAGCAGCTGGAAACGCCCAGTCACACAGCGCTGTTGGTTACTGACTCACCTGCGTGCGTCCTGAGTGGCGAGGACAGATAGGTGTCGGCAAAGAGCGGCTCAGGAAACTCACGATGGTTTTCATCGAACAGTCTGGTGAACGCTCGCACGCTCAGCCTGTCAATCAATCAATCAATCAATCAATCAATCAATCAATCAATCAATCAATCCATCACTGAATCTCTCTCTCACCTGTAGGAGGTTCTAGATTTCAGCGGTCCGTCACAGAACTCTCCGTAACCGTCGCTCATGTAGATGATGTCATCATCATCGTAACGATCGCAGGTCCCACCCAAACGATCCCCACCTGCGCCCAGGTTCAGCTCCACCACCTGTTAGCATTAGCATGTGTTAGCTGATTTTGTGTAACTGTTAGCGTTAGCTTTGGAATGTAATACGTAGTATTATCCTGATTTGTGTTATTCTCATTGTTAGCATTGACCTAACGCTAGCTAATCCTATCTTATTGTTATCGCTAGACTGATGCTATGCTACCTGTCCGGCGCCATCCGGTGGACATCGGCTGGGGAATGCGGCCGTCTGATAGATTCTGACGGAGGCGTTGGTGATGTAGTCGCGGTAGGAGGGCAGCGGGTGGCGCAGCTCTGGTTGCAGCATTTCATTGGCTGTCGGAGGTGACATCAAGTCAAAACACAATCAACACAATGCTAAGCTATCCTGTCAGCTAATGCTTATTCCATGCATAAATGACTTCTGACCTGCGCCCTGTGATGTCATCAGTTCTTACCGTCAGATTCGGCGACAACCACGGCGAAATATCGGACAGCGCCGTTGGCATCGCTGAACCAGGAGCAGTTGAAGCGAAACAGTACGGAGGACGCCGTGACCTTTGACCTCTCGTTGACACGCACGCTGGTGGGCGGGACCGGAGGGCCTAAAAAGAAATGGACACTGACAATCAGACGAATAAAAACGGCCTGAACATCACGAACAGATGTTTGTGCAGCTTTGATCGGATTTTCGTCCTCTGCGTTCGACGTCTGGTAAATGTACGGAAGCTTTCTGCTAAAAACAAAAGTACAAATAATGAAAGGAAAAATAATTGGTCAAAATCTTTTTGCCTTCCGGTATATTTCTAGTTTCTGATCGTAAGTGTTTGACGAAAAATGTCTTATTTTTTTTATTTAAAATCGATTTAATTTCAATTTGCAGTTATTTTGTTAGTTATTTTTAAGTATTTTTTTTTTTTAAATAAATTTTGATGGATTCATCTAAAGACACCCACTAAATCAAATACTTAAACTAAATTAACTAAATTTTGAAATATTGACTTTATAAATGAATTAAAGTAATAATTATTAATAATTAAAATAATTTTCACTTGATTCAAAATGTATATTTCAAAATGGAGATGAATCGCAGGAATTGAGTTATAATATTTAAAGTAATTATTAGTAATTATTATTATTAAATTAATTAAGTTCTACTGGCTTTATCATTTCTAAAAAAATCGTTTTCTCAAAATTAAAATAAATGTAAATTTTTGCTTCAACTGTTCCTCCGTACGGACCACCTCCTCTCCTTCGGTCGTTATTTAAGTGCTTCTGGGTAAGTTTGTTCTGCTGCAGTCTAGTCAGAACGATGTAAACTGGGTCAGGGACCGGCGGGTGAGGGAGGAAAGACCAGAACTGACAGTTACAAAGAAGAAGAAAGTTCTGTTTGTTTCAGGTCATCGCAAATTTTTACTGAGCAAAAAAGAAGAAGAAGAAGAAGAAGAAGAAGAAGAAGAAGAAGCGGCAAGATGAGATAAGGGGGGGTCAACAACAGGTCAGACAGGAGAGGAGGGTAGGAGACAAGGAAAGAGTAGAGGAGACACAGAGGAGAGACAAGGAGAGAGGTGAGGAGGAGAGGAAACAAGGAAAGAAACTTGAAGGAGAAATGATATGTTACAACATAAATCTACTTCCTTTCTGTGTCTCTCAGCTGGAAGATGATTGGTTCTAACTGATGACATCATCACCAACAGATGTTTGTGTAGCTTTGATTTGATCAGTGGTTGAACTGTCAATGTGTACATGGGTGTGTGTTAGTGTGTGTGTGTGTGTGTGTGTGTGTGTGTGTGTGTGTGTATTCTTACGGTCAATCATGGTGACAGTGCTGTGCGTTGTCGGCAGACTCGTCCGTCCCGCTGAAGATGCTCTGACCGTCACTGAGTACTTCCTGTTGGCCTCCAGGTGGTCCAGCGTTACCGTGGTTACGCCCCCGGCCAGTCGTAGCGCTGAGGTCAGCTCGCCGTCGTCATGGCAACGACACTCGACCTCGTAGGAGTCAAAGTCTGAGAAAGGAGGCGCCCAGGAGCAGGAGAGGGAGGAGGAGGAGCGAGGGAAGCAATGGAGGGACCTGATAGGAGATGGACCTGATGGAAGACGGGATGTCGCATCAATGTTCCCATAAAAAAAGGGAAAGATCACATTTCCATAATTCCTGAACACAAGCTAAACCTGACCCAGGACCAAAACATCAGGATTCTACCGCCTCCAACGAAGGAAAAACACTTTAAGTCATACTTAGAGTGGGTGGGGCTTAATTTCTTCAGACAGGAAGTGATCTAACTGGGCAGCAGGTACCTTGCTGATGGTACCACCAGATCGATAACCAGATGGAACCAGATAAAACCAAAAAGAACCAGAGAGAACTAGAACCAAATGAATCCTGAACCAAAAAGAACCAAAAAAATCAGACAGAACCAGAACCAAACCAGGACCAAACAGAACACGACAGAAACAGGATGAACCGAAGAGAGTTCCTCCGTTTGAGCCAAATGTTAGCATGCAACCACCTCCTGGCTAACGCTAGTATTCAACCACTTCCTGGCTAAGGTTAGCATTCAACCACTTCCTGGCTAACACTAGTATTCAACCACTTCCTGGCTAAGGTTAGCATTCAACCACTTCCTGGCTAACATATGAATGAGTATTTTTCCACCTACTAGTTCTGACACTCCTCAGAATTGGCTGACTCATAACTGTGGGCCCGGCACTGGCTCCACCCCCACTGATGGTTGCCACGGTGAAGTTGTACAATCGTCCTGGAAACATCCCACCCAGGACGCGGCCGGTCAGGTGACTCTGTTTGATTGACAGGCGGTCTAGAGGGGTCCACTGCAGGCGGAAGCTGTCGAAGTCTCCGGAGGCGGGGCCAGACCACAACAGCTCTATGGTGTCATTGATGGGGCCTTGTTTGACGGACAGGTGGGTTGGCGGTTCTGGAGCTGGATGGAGACCGACATTAAGGACCTTGACTCCAACAGCAGCGTCACGTTCGGCTCATCCCTACCTGTGCGTCCAAACGCTGACGCTTTATCCGTCCGTTCCCCGCTGTGCGTGATGACCTCAACGCGGTACAGCCTACCAGGGATCAGTCCAGAGAACATGTGACTGGTTTGCTCCGCCCCCAGAGTCTGAGTGCCGAGAGCTGCTCCAGAAATGTCCAATAAAACCACCTTCAAAAACAAACAAACACACATTGTTATGATGTCACCCATTCTGACCATGATGTCACCCACTATAATGATGACATCATGTTGCCTGATGTGATGAATGTCACCTCATAGGTGCT
Organism: Lophius piscatorius; assembly: GCA_009660295.1. NCBI lineage: Eukaryota > Metazoa > Chordata > Actinopteri > Lophiiformes > Lophiidae > Lophius > Lophius piscatorius. Next base: position 8,113 of record VRLP01009085.1, read on the forward strand.
CCAGCGCCCCTCTGGGTGCTGCCAGACGACCGTCAGTCTGTCGGTCTGTCCAGAACTCTGGACGTCAAGCGCCAACACCGGGGCCGGAACTGAGACAAGAGAAGACGAAGACAGAAAATGACATGGAGGAGGAGGAGGAACATCGGTGATGATGATGGCGAAAAGACGAGATGATGGATCCAGTAAAGCGGTTCTAACCTGTTCTGACCAGCACAGACGAGTCGCTGGTCATTTCTCTGCTCCGGCTCACCACCTGCAGCCGGTACAGACTTCCTGCCGTCAGGCCAATGAACAGGCAATTCTCTGAGTTTGGCCCCGCCTCTTGCTGCTCCACCAGCTTCTCCGCCTACAGCACACGGGAGGTCATGTGATGCCGCCATTATAGATGGTCTTGATTTGTAATGAAATATGATCCCACCTCATGATGCGTCCTCCTGCTTCCTGCTTCCAGCTTGTGAGTGGGCGGGGCCTTGGTGAGGTGGTACAGTGACAGCTGGTACGTGTCGACGTGGCCATCAGAGCGGCGCCAGGAGAAAGAGAGAGAGGAGGCGGTTACGGCGGTGACGGTCAGGTTAGTGACGGCAGACGGACCTGAGAAGAACGACGATGTCATCAGTTACACAAACAATCTGAAGCCGCCTCTGTTTGTTTTACACCTGTCAATCATGTAGTGACTCACGCGTTTGACCCTCGGCTGTGGCGTCCAGCGACTGAACGCCGCCACTGAGCGTGACCACCTTCACCCGGTACCACCTCCCCGCCGTAAGGCCCTCCAGACGCTCGCTACGAATGTCGGCAGGCAGAGTCCGGTTGGTCAGAAGCAGGCCAGCATTGTCCAGTAGCTGCAGAGTAAATCCGTCGTACACGCCCACTGGCCCCTCCCACCTGACGGTCAGGCTGTGAGTGGTGTGGTCGCAGTCAGCCTGCAGGGCGGAGACCCTCGATGGCGCTGCAGGACACGACAACCAATGAGGACCAAGATCAACTGATCACATGACCACAGTCTTCAGTCCGCTTTCTCACCTGTCCGACCCGACACCGTGATGCTGTTGGTCAGCTTCCCACTCACTGATTGGATGGTCAGGGTGTAGGCGTGGCCTGGGACCAGATTCAGGAAGTCCAAGGAGGTGACATATTTAGGGACGGGACGAGTCTCAATGACGGCCCCGTCCTGGAAACAGGAAGTGACATCTGATTAAAGAATTAGTTGGTTCTGGTTCCTCCACTAACCCGAGGATCCACTTCTGATTCAGATATGATTTAGACCAGTATCTGATCGGATCCAGACTCACCAAGCCAGACAGGGAGACGAAGTACAGATCGAGGTCTCCATCTCCAGGAGTCCAGGAGAGCAGGAGTCCTCCAGTGGAGTCAGTGCGACCCAGGCCCGGAGTCAGGTGGAGGTTCCCCGCTGCACTGGGAACTGGGGAGTAGACACTGGGATTAGAACTGGACTCAAGCCTGACTCTGAAAAGACCTGTTGGACCGTCTCACCTGTCCGTCCCTCAATGAACTGAGCTCTCTGGTTTGGACCACTGAAAGTCGACACCACGATCTTATAGAGCCGCCCTGGAGTCAGAGAGTACAACTGGTACCCACGGACCTCAGGGTCCAACAGGACTGCTGGGACAACTCGGGAGTCGTTGAAGAGGAGGGTGACCTGAAGACAGAACAGTCCAGGTTCACACAATAAACAGTCCGGGTCCACACAGTGAAACAGTCCAGGTCCACACAGTGAAAAAACTCACCTCATAGTGGTCCAGGTCTCCGGGGGCGCCGCTCCATGTGACAGTCAGATCACCTGTTCCTGCGTTGCTAAGCGACAGATTCCTGACAGCAGCCGGAACTGAAGAACGCAAGACATCAGGCGAACAGAACCCAAAACAAGAACAGAACCGTGACGACGATGTTTGCGTGAGACTCACAGGTTCTTCCGTCAGTCGATACGGCGCTGACGTATTCGCCGCTCCAGGTTTCCACGGTGATGGTGTAGAGTCGACCCGGTGTCAGCGATGAGAAGACGCACTCGTTGTTTCCGACGGGGATGCTTTGGTTCTGTAGGACGCTGTGGTTGTACCGGATCAGAACCACGTAGTGGTCCAAATCTCCAGCCGCTGCACGCCAGTATACCTGAGCACATCCAGGGCATGCAGCACGGCATCATGGGAGATTTAGTCTTCATCAATATTCAACACCAATGAAAATTGTCCTTGAAGATTCACTTACACAAAAGGGAAACTGGCTAAAGAGCTAACGAGCTAACAATCTAATAATTAACAAGCTAAAAAGCTAACAAGCTAATAATTAACAAGTTAAGACCTAACGAACTAACATTCTAATAATTAACAAGCTAATAAGCGAACAAGCTAAAGAGTAAACAAGCTAATAGACTAACAAGGGTAAGAACTAACATGCTAATGAGCTAACTAGCTAATTCTTTGGTGTACTGTCTCCAAAGGGATGACCTCACCCTCAGGAAGTCATCTCGAGCTGAGTGGACCGCCGTCGGGTTCTGAACAGGCGCCGGTTCTGTAAAATAGAGACACCCAATTAGATTCAGCTCAGGTGATGATCAGGTGACACAGACAGGATGATGGCGAATCCTCACGTGTCCGAGACTGAACCGTTGTGACATTCTCCATCTCGCCACTCCTCGTCGCTATGACGACCGTGTAGAGTCGCCCGGCGACCAGTGAGCTGAAGGAACACAGTGGCGGAGAAAAGCTGGACACAGCGAGCGTGTGGATGGTTTTACTCCCGTCCTGAAGACGCACAAGGTAACTGTCAGCCATGCCCGCCGCTGGCCGCCATGACACCTGCAGAGCATCTGGCCTGCCGCCGTTAGCAGCTGTTACTTCGGACACTGCCGCCGGGGCTGATGGGAAAAGATGATGGTTAAAATCAGATGATCGAAGCTAATGGAAGCTACAGCAAAATGGAGAACGCAGTTAAAGCATCAAACATCAACATCTTATTTGAAGCGGCAGGTCAGATATCAACAAATGTCAGCTACCGTAGCTAATGTTAGAAACCGTCACCCGTCATACTTTATGCTAATGTCAGCTAACAAAGCTAACATTACCAAATGTCAGCCAACATAGCTTAGATTTGCTAATGTCAGCCAACATACCCAATGTTAGCCAATGTCAGCTGTCATACCTTATGTTAGCTAATGTCAGCTAACAAAGCTAACATTACCAATTGTCAGCTAATATATATAACATTTGCCAATGTCAACTCTCATACCTTATGTTAGGTAAAGTCAGCTAACACTTGAAACATCAGCCAAAATAGCTAATATAAGCTAATGTCAGCTAACGATACGGTCGCTAACATTAGCAATGAAGCTAATGTCATCTACATTGCTACGTTGGTTCAGTTGCATTATTATTGTCATCTCTCCTCAACCGGGGGGGCGGGATTTGGTTTTGTTTTCCTCGCTGCTGATTGGCTGGGAGATGCCCGTTGTTTTTTAAATGATATTCCAGTCTGGGTAGGAAGTCCCGCCTCCTTTTTGCTATTGTTCTAAAGTCTTTGATGTTTTCCCTCCTGCTGAACTTTGACCCCCCCCCCCCCCACCGTAGTGGGGGGGGGTGTCAAAGTTCAGCTCACACCCACGCCATCGATCATGTGACCTACCTCTGACGACTCATTTAAGACTTTTTAAATTTCTAACTCATTATCTCAGCAGATTAAAGGGACATTCCACATTTAATTCAAATCAATCAATCAGATTATTTTAAAAGAATAAGAAACAAAAAATAAGCGAAATTTTCCTGGAGATTTCAGATTAGATGCATCTAAAATTTTAAATAAAAAATTGGATAAATTCTATAACTTTGGTAAAACGACTGAAATTAGACTTTCAGTTTGTTTATTTGATGAAATATAAAACTCTTTTAATAATTATATTTCTACGCATCAGCGTGACATCAGGGCGACTCACCCGTCCGTCCCTCCAGACCGGTGGTCTCAGACGACACGCCCCCACTGATGGCGGCGGCCTGCAGCCTGTAGAGGGCGCCTGGAGTCAAACCGGTCAGATCCAAAGAGGAAGAACCAAGAGGAACCGATTGGTTCTGGACCACGACACTAAGGAGAAGAACAGAACAGAACAGGAAGTCATCCACGCCTGGTGACCAGACTCACCTGTCTCACCCATCCCAACTGTCTCACCTGACTCACCTGTCTCTGAGCAGCGTCAGCGTGTACGAGTCCACGTCGCCTGGTGGTTTCTCCCATGATGCTTTGAGGCTGGAGACACTAGAACTTCTCAGAGTGATGCTACGCAAAGCCATGGGAACTACACATACACACACACACACACACACACACACACACACACACACACACACACACACACACACACACACACAAATTTAGCAGGATAAATGTAACAACCTGAACCTCCCCTTTTATCCAGATGATTTTACGGTGGATTGAAGTTCAGGATTAATTAATCCTGCTAACTCACCTGTCCGTCCCCCCACAGACACGGAGCTGTTCCTCCCCCAGCTTCTGGTCGTCACGGTAACGGTGTAACTCCGCCCCGGCGTCAGGACGTTGAAGGTGCACTCCCTCATGTTTGGCTCCACCTCCCTGGTATCCACGGTAACGCTGCCTGTGGAGGAGTAACAGGTGGATCATCTGTGGCGTCTGAGAGGAGCTGGGCGGCGACGTGTCGTTCTGATGGTTACCGTGGCGAAGGGTCAAGAAGTAGCCGTCACGTGTCCCAGAGGGGGCGTGGCTCCACATGGCGCTCAGTGACGTCTCATCAGAGTGTCGGATGTGGAGGTCGAGGACCGGCGCCGGAGCTGCAGAGAGATTCAACCGACAGTTTCTATATATATATATATATAAATATATATATAAATATTTGACTGTCGTTTACCGGTGATACGATTTTGTATTTTTGTATTTATTTTCACGTTATTTATTTATTTGTTTATATATTTACTTATGTCTTTATCATCTATACTTCTTTTATCATTCTTTATTTATTCATATATATTATAACTCATTAGACATGACTGATGTATAGTCATTTATTATATATATAATTATATATATATATAATAAATTATACATATTTGTGCGTATATTATTAGGGTTAGGTATTTACAGAATGTGTTTATCTGTAATTCTATATTTTCTGAGTTTTTATGTTTTATTTTATATCCCTGCAGTTATATATGTATATAATCACGTACTGTATATATATATATATGACTCATGTACTGTATATATTTATATTTCTCTTTATAGTCCCGTCATTTATATGTTTATGTATTTTTGTTATATAAAAGGATGATATTTATGTGTTCATATATATTTCAGTCATATATGTTAATTTCTAGTTATATATATATATTGTTCTTGTTATACGATATATCGCAGTATAGAAATGTATTTGTTATTTATTTCTTCTGTCAAATATTTCTACAGTAAGTTATACTTTACTATACTTTCAAAAAAGAAAATCATAGATTTCTACAGTTTTAACAAACTCAGCACTTATTTCTACGATATATTTGTTCTCTCACAGAATATATATGTGTTTCTTTAAATTATACATATATTTATTTTTATATTTATATTTTAACATGAATCATTTAATTATTTATTGAAGATTAGTACATTAAATACATAAGTATTAATGTATTTTCCTGTATTTGAAGAATATAACCAGTATTTATGTATTTTCATGTATTTTGCAGTATATAAACAGTATTTATGTATTTTCCTGTATTTGAAGAATATAACCGGTATTCATGTATTTTCATGTATTTTGCAGTATATAATCAGTATTTATGTTTTTTCCTTTATTTTGCAGTGTATAAACAGTATTTATGTATTTTCCTGTATTTGAAGTATATAAACAGTATTTATGTACTTTCCTGTATTTGAAGAATATAACCAGTATTTATGTATTTTCCTG
>VRLP01009086.1:0-14046 GCA_009660295.1 Lophius piscatorius
TCAGTGGGGTGAGTAGTTCTTTTAGGTAGGGGGGTGCGTTACCATGGATACACTGGTGAGTGAGGAGAGAGATCTTATAATCAATCCTGGTGGAGATGGGAAGCCAATGAAGGGAATGAAGAACGGGGGTGATGTGTTGTGAGGGTGTGATACTTTATGATTTAATGTTTAAAGTCCTTTCAGAATATATAGTATATAACTAAAGATAAACTGATTCTCAGCCATCACCATAGCAGAAATTCATATTACTCCTGTACTTTGCAGGGACTTGTTGAACAAATCAAAGCAAAGATCTCGAACTGCAAAGAACAAATTGTTCATTAGTAAAACACAATTAAATTTAGTAATGTTAAGTCAGAAATTTTAGTTGGAAATACTTAATTTAACTGTTCACCAGTGGAAGTCATTTTCCTAAAATCACAAATAATTCTTTTTTTACAATGTAATACTTGACTTAAAATGCTGTAGGAACAAAATGTCCAAATCATGCACCAATTACAAACAAATATTTATTCACTGTTTTTTATTTTCAAATTTTTAGAAGTTTTTTTAAAAGATTTAAAGAATTTTCGGAACTGGAATTTCCCTTTTTAGTGCCTTTGTGGAACTTCTTTGGGGAAGTAAAATAGATCTGATACTGGATGTAGTACTTTTAGAGAGAATGATACAGATTTATGGTATGGAGAGCAGAGAGTAGTCATTTTTTTTATTGCATGCTTTCATCTAAATGGGGACATAGTGGTGAAGTTGTCCTGGTCCAAAAAGGTTCAGACCATTCAGAAGAATACCGAGGGGTGCATGAATAATAATAACCGATGTCAACTACTGTTAAAATAAACATTTTCTATTACAACATTTATTTCAAATGAAGAAATTGGAAGAACAAGGTGGTGCTTCTCGGACCACCAAAAAAAGGGTTCTATTCCCACGCTGAAGTCTTTCTGCCATCCCTACAGGTCCTCCTACCATCTCCAGCACCCAGACCCAGCAAGCGCTGTATGGAAAGAAGGGTCAGATCAAGTGCTTCATCCACAGCACCCCGCCCCCAGACCGCATCGTGAGTCACGTCCCCTCCTTCCTTTTAATAATGGATGTCCATGTTTGGGAGATTTCATCGATGCTTCTGAAAGATCAGCGCACTGCAACGGGACATAACCATGAGTTTATGGATAATCTGAAAACCTGCTGCATTGTTGGGTCGACCCAGGACGCCACATTGATGGTCTTTATCTGTTTCACTCACAATCATTCTGACTGGGCTTTGTAAACGCCTGTAGCGTCTCTGTGGAGGTCTCCTCCAGCTGGGTGCTGGAGAGAAAGCAGAGTGTGATCAGCCCCCCTGAATCACCTCTGCCCCACTTCTAATAATTTGTGTCTTTAACGCACTCAGGATTTTTGCAAACTACTCATGAGAAGAATAAATGAAGTAAACCGCAACTACTTAGTTACCTGTAAACAAGATTATGTTCTGAATATAATAAAATATAATTGAATACGATATAATGTCATATGGTATAATATGATATAATATGATATAATATGATATAATAGGATATAATAGGATATATTATATTATAATTGAATCTGGTATAATATGATATGATATACTATAATATAATATGATATGATATCATTTGGTATAATAAGATATATTATATTATAATATAATATAACATAATATGATATAATTTAATATAACATAATATAACATGATATAATATAATATGATATGATATGATATTATATAATGTAATATAATATGATATGATATGATTTAATATGATATAATATGATATAATATAATATGTGATATAATATAATATGATATAATATAATATGATATGATATGATATAATATAATATAATATAATATTATATAATATCATATGATATAATAGGATATTATATAATGTAATATAACACAGTATGATATTCAGACACAGATTATACTCTTACTGATGTGTTTGTTGTCCCTAAGGCGTGGTCCTGGAAGGAGACGGTTTTAGAGACGGGGACATCTGGACGCTACACCGTGGAGACGGTCACTACAGAGGAGGGCGTGATCTCCACACTGACCATGAGCAACATCGTCCCTACTGATTTCCAGACCATCTACAACTGCACAGCGTGGAACCGATTCGGCTCTGACACCGAGATCATACGGCTCAAAGAACAAGGTCTCCACTAAACACACTGACTGACAATTAACGGCAAATACATAACAATACACAAAACAATAAAGTTGTCCATGTACAAATAAGGAAAGATGATGAATCTGTTTGTTCATTCAGTTTCATTTATAATAGAATGTTGACTCAGCAGAAAAGTCCCGCCTTAATGATTTTCTGACCCTCAGGAGAGAAAGCACTTTGAATGTCAGCGGTGATAAAAATCTGCTGTCTGACAGACGGCGACTTCAGAAGAGACCCTGGCTCTAGACGGGAAGTCATCTGAGTAATAATAATAGTTCAAGCAGAACCACAGCAGGGGGTTCAACCATGATCTTTTGCAACCTCAAGCACAAAGGCAGCAGAGGCAGCAAGGAGGAGGCTGATTCAATACCATGCATTAATCAGACATGAATCTCTACAGAGGTAAAGAGAGGGGAGCGGAGAGAAAGTCTTTGTACCATGGGAAGTACCCTCAACCAACATGGGCAAGCAATAGGACTGATGAAGAAAAATCTTGTCTGAAGTCGAGGAGCTTCAGTTGTCTTTCTTAAATATATGGGTTTATTACAGACTCCTCCATTATAACTGAGAAGGTCCCTCCCTCTCTCATCCCACAATCTCAGATCCAGCAGCATCATTAAATGAATGCAATGTCAGGGCCGATCTACCGGGTCAGGCTATCCTGCCCTCGGACAGAACGGCACACTCATCTTTTGTCAGCGATGACGTCAGACAAGACCTCAGAATCACACTGGGACAAAAGGGATTGTCTTCTCTCCCCTAACAGGGACAGACATAACAGAGACAACCCCTGTTAAAAGACTATATGTGCCTGTGAGGTGCTTTTGTGGCAAGGTCTGCAAGAACAACCATAATAGTCAGCTGGCCACAGTGAAATGCAAGGCACAGGAGAAAGAACCGAAGCGCACAGAACCCAGAACCTCCATTACCTCCTTACCTACCTAATCCAAACAGAAAAGTTTGGTACTGTTGGATCAAGGGGCCCCTACAAAGAAAGCACAGAGGTGTCCGTTTGATTAAGCTGTGGCCTGAACCATCCGTTCATCAGTGAAGGGAGACAAAAGGCCTTTAGAGGATGACCGCCATCTTCCTCATCCTCTCTCAGCAGAGAGGTTTGAAGTTAACAGACCACCAGACCCAATCACCATCTAACTGCCCCCCTGAGTTCCCCTACCTCTCCTGTTGATCATTAAGGGTGCAAGGACACGCCCTTGTGGTGATCCTGTGGAGCTGCATAGTCCAACAAGCATACAGAAAAGCTGCTATGGGTCAGTCAAGAAGTCCAGAATCCATCATACGAACAACCGGGGCACATTAAAAACTCTTTCTGTCAGAAGATGAGGCTGGGTTGTGTTGAACGCCGAAGCCTGGAGTGATCTTTTGGGTTCTGAGGGTCAGAGGAGGAAAAAAAAAAAGAATGTGGCACACTTTGAAGGTGTCCTGCCGTGTTTTCAGGGTCGCTGAGACTGGCTGTCATTATTGGGGTGGCAGTGGGAGCCTTCTTCGCCCTCTCCATCCTCCTGGGGACGTTGGGCGCCTTCTGCTGCACCAGATTCCAGAGAGGTAGGATCAGACTTAATCCAAATATTTAATGACTTCATTGTAAATACTTTATTGTTGTTGTTTTTCTCTAAATTCTCTGTAAGTGGTTTTCATAAACAGTGGTCATGGATTCAACTCATCAGACCATAAAAGACCTCTGAGCTCAGTCCAAAGTCCTGCTCGGACTGAACATTCACGACAAGATGAGCTAAAATGTGCAGATGTTTAATTTACTAGAACAAGGATCTGACAAAAGAGCCAAAGACCTAAAGGAGACACTAAAACAACCCAAAATAACTAAATACGCTCAAAAATTACATTCCTGAGGCAGAGTTTTGAGGTTTCTTCTATGAGTACATGTCCTGGACCCAAGATACTAAACAGTTGAAGGTCACACAAGGTGGATAGGAACTCCACCTTCAGAAAGGATATTGTGGATCTTCTCCACATCTGTGAGAGCCGGTCGGTCTCCTCCTCGTCTTCCACCTCCTCGTCTTCCACTATAAACGTTGCGTTTGCGTCCTTTCCTCTTCTCTGGCTCACGGTGTAAGTCAGTGCGCTTCAGGGAAGCTCCTCAAAACCTCGCTCTCCTTTTCTTGCCCTGGTTGAACTTTAATAATATGACCGCTGACCTTCATGGGAGATATTCCTGCTTTTATAGGCTTTAACTCAGACATTTGTCCATCTTTGCTTTTAGGTCCATGACATTCATACGTCACTGATGTTGTGACGCTTTTATCGCTCATAATAACATAACAACTTATTTTCAGCTGAGGTTAATACACCCACAGTGTTTTCTTCTTCTTTGGTTTGTTTTCTCCTACGGTAAAAACTGACAAAACTGTCAATTTCTGATCTGTAGAAATTGAAATAGGACAAGATGAGTTTTTTTTCTTTCTGGGTAAGTGAACGTTTAAATGAATGTACGTAAACGTGTATATATAAGTATAAACGAGTTTGTTTAAGGGGTTTACATGTATGTGCATATGTGTAGATGAATGAATACTAGTACATATAAGGATATGTATAATTAAGGATATTCATTGAATACATGTAGGAGTAGAGACAGTATCAAAAATATGCTTTTCTTTTTTCCCGTATTTTCCTCCTCTTTCCTTTTTTTCCTACATTTTCTGATTTATTATCTGATATATATATTTAATTAAATATACATATATATTTGTTTTATTTGTCATTGTTTTACTGTTTATCTCATTTAGAGTAATTGTATATTAGTGAGTATTGATTGTAAACACTGAGTTACAAAAAAGTTATAAAAGTTGTAGAAAAAAGAAAAACATTAATTAATGGAAAAACAATAAGAGATATAAAAGAATAACAATATCTCGGCGCTGAGTATAAACCAGGCTAGAAAGACAACGTAAATAAATGGATGCTTCTATAGACAACTGCTTGTATACACAAGCTAGCAGAAATAATTATACCTGCTACATTCTCTAAAGGTTACCAACAAAGGTCTTCATCTGTCTCCACAGTTGGGGCAACCTTCCATCCATCCATGCATCCATCCATCCATCCATCCATTAACCCACCCATCCATCCATGGATGTTGAGGTACTACTACTACAACTACTACAAGTGAAGTCCTTGATGAGGTGACCTTTACAAAGACTAGAAACCGCTGCCACTGGAGGTGGGTTGAGGCCACTCTTCGTCACTGATCTTTCCTCACCTGCCTCCTCTTGATGATGGAGCACAATAAGATGACTTAGGCATGGAATTTATACATTTATGGCAAGAAGCTTATTCGGGAGACATATCAGTGTCATCATCGTCATCATCAATTGATATCTAGATCAGGGATCTGTCTTGAAGAGCGGATGAGAAAGAGAGGGGGGGGGGGGGGGGGGGGGGGGGGGGAGGGGGGGAGAGGGAGCATTGTTGGGTTGTGAGACAAAGATGAAGAAATTCAATCTCCAAGCACAGATGTGACATGCAACTTTAATGGAGACAAACAAGGTGTATACCATTTATCATCGGAGTGAATGTTTTTAGACACAGCAACAGTCTTTTCTCTTCCTCTCTGTGCTCCTCCATCCCAGTAGACCACAGCACAAACGACTGCTGATGCTACCAGTGGTACAGAATCTGTTTAATATCGTTCTGCAGACTCCATAGTCTCCTCAGCATGTTAAAGCCTCCTGGTACAGGACATGTGTTTTGTCTCACCAGTCCACTTTATTGCTGAGATGAGGTAAATATTGTTGAGGTTTCAGTGTTTCTGTGACGCCCACTAATGTGTGGTTACACCGTATGGATGTAGTTTTTAGGTCTGACCTCACAATGTATTATTTCTCTTTCTGCTTCTTATTGAATGGCTGTCTTTATTTCTTTTGTGATATGGGTTGAAACCAGTAAAGAACCCCTGCAGTACCAGTCTCCCACAGTAGGTGGCACTGTGGAACCATGGTTTCTGGCGAGGTGCACCTTCTGCTGTTTATTCAGCAGAACAGGAGGCACAAAAGGAGACTCTTCTTTTCCAGCTGACGTGGTTCCAATAAAGCACTGATTACTGGTCTCCCTTAAAGCACAGAGAAACTTCAGCGTATTCAAAACTCTGCTGCTCATCTATTGACCAGAACCAGCAGAGACAACGTTAGTCCAGATTCGGATGCCTTTATCCGTCCTAACACAGAGACCTTACTGGGCAAGGACCAGGCTGCACCCATAAGCCATAATATTAAAACAACACTATAGCAAGTGGAAGTTTTGCCCTGAAATTACATTTTTCAAGCAGGAAAATGGGTAAGAGTATGAATCTGAGAACACACACGGCTTATCACAGAGCTATTTTCATGGCATAACGGAGAATGACATAATACTAGGCAGGTGTTTTTTGTTGTTATGGCTGATAGATGTGCAAACAGCATGGGAGTGAACCAGTTAACATGAGTGAACCTTTCCTTTTGGCCGAGACAAAAAGTAGTTTTTAACATCCTTTGTTTGACTATAGGCTCATATATCCTCCATCTATCTACAATCAAAAACAAAAATTTATATATATATATATATATATATATATACGTTTTAGAAAGTGCATCTGTGATCGCCCACATGCCTCGTCACTCCCTTAACTACGACATTAATACAACCACAAGATGGCAGTAAAGAGTTGACAGCGTTCAGAATGTTAGGAATGTTGATGGAAGAGTAGGTTGTGATGATGTACCTTTAAAAAAACAAACAAAAAAAACTGCCCTCAATGATTTATAGTGGTGGTAGTAGTATATCATCCATCAACAGATGGATATCATCATCATCATCATCATCATCATCAAGGTTGACAAGAATAAAACAGTTGAGGAAATTTCTCAAGGTTGACAAGAATAAAACAGTTGAGGAAATTTCTCAAGGTTGACAAGAATAAAACAGTTGAGGAAATTTCTCAATATATAATTTATCAGGAATTGGAAAACAGCTGGATCATTTATGAATCCCAAAAGTGTCAGAATGCTCGCTGTTAGCGGAGCAAACCTCAAGTTAAACGTCTCACTCTCCTCTTAGACTTGGATTTAAGCGTAAAAGTTTTCCGATGTAGACAAATGGTATGACGGTATTTCAGCATGTACCCATAAGCTGCACTTCACCATTTCTCCTTGACCTCCAGATCTCAAAGAAATGGTTGCAGTCAAAAGTGACGTCCGGGTGGAGATTGTCCACAAGGATCACAGTGCAGCGACGGAGATCGTGGAGCACACGAACATCAGGCAGATGATGGTGAGTCTCTGAGTCACTTCTTGTTAATTATTATCGTGTTAATTATTGTGTAATTGTCTACATCTCATACATCTCGAACATCTCAAACATCTCGTACGACAACTGTCCACCCTGCAGACGGACCACGATGAATACCAAGAGCCTGTGCTGAAGAAGTTAGAGGTTCTCCATGAGAAAGAGCAGCATAACGAGGTGGGTGAAATCAGGAATGTTTACACCAACCAGCCATAACATTACAACTGATGATAGGTGAAGTCTGAATTACATTGATCGTTTTATTACAAGGGCCCCTGTCGGCGGGTGGGATGTATGGGGGACCATTTCTCATTTCCGTTCGTCTCAAGAGATCATTCCAACAGCCGTGAGATGATTCCACACATTACATTTAGAAGTAAATACATTTAATGAAAGATTGAAAACAATGTGATGGAACACTAAAACACTGTTTTATATCAAACTTGAACTTTACTGTAAAAGCAGTCTTGACCAAATTATTTGCCGTTTTACGCTAAATTTAAAGTATCTATGTATTTAAATGTAGCATAATTCATTTCTTGATGAAGAGATCAAAGGATTAAAGGCTCGGAACGGTGACTTGGGGGTCTTCAGAAAATGATCTCCGATAGAACATCAATGCTTTCATTTGTTGGATTCTCAATATCAAGGTGTCTGTCTTTGAGGGATCGGCATGTAATGAACTTCTTTGGTTCCTCTCCGTATGAAAGGACCCGACCAACGGCTACTACAGTGTCAACAATGTCAACGAGCACGACACCACCCTGAATAAGTCTACGGCGCCCAGTCAGACGCCAAACATGGTCAGAAGCCCAACCTCCAAAGCTACGACCCTCAACAAACAGCGGGTGCCCACCGGCATGTCCTTCACCAATATCTACAACACCTTGGGAGCAGATCCCACCCGCCTGTACGACTACAGCCAGCGCTTCATCCTGGGCATGGGCAGCAGCTCCATCGAGCTCTGCGAGCACGAGTTTCAGCGGAGCTCGCTCAGTGACTCCAGCTCCTTCATGGACACGCAGTGCGGCAGCAGCATCGGCAGCTACAGCAAGCAGGAGGGCTACGTGCAGTTTGACAAGGACAGCAAAGCCTCGGCCTCCTCCTCGTCCCACTACTCCCACTCCTCCTCCTTGAACTCAGACTTCACCAGGCCTCTGCAGAAACGCATGCAAACCCATGTCTGAAGGGTGTTCCACGGATCCGGTCAGGCGTGTTGGTTCCAACGAAGGAACAGAATGTGGGCGCGTAGCTTTCACCCTCTGAAGTCATTCACGTTGTTTACAGCTGAAATCAAAGCATGAATTCTTAATTATGAGCCAAAGGGTAAAAAAAAAAAAAATCAGTCATGACAATCATTTGTCTACTTTATTTTCTGAACATGGCGGTTTGCTGCTGTCGCCATGGTACCATACTGCATGCACTATGAGCTAGTTTGTTGCAGATTACAGTCATATGAGATTAAAAAAAAGAAAATAACAGGAAAAAAAAAAAAAGTCTATCAAAAATGTTTGTGTTAATAAATAAACAAGATCTCAGCTGTTCCTCCTGAGGATTTAAAAAAAATTAAAATCAGACAATGGCTTTCTATCATTTCGTTTACATCCAATGCCGGCCGGATGTGACAAGTTCCTTTTTTTCTCTGTTCTGTGCTTTGTTACATGGTTCTTGTTTTCTATGAGAATGTATTCGTCTTGTATGTATTTGCATTCCTCATGAAGTGATCGGCGATGAGTGAAGTTGCTGAAATACCCAAAAAGGCAGCTTTTATATGTTTTGCTCATTCACATGCTGCTATTGGAAGGCATGTCTCTCTGTGCTCCCTCCTCCTCAAAGGTCTTCATGCTGTTTACAAGAATGGACATCCTATAATGTTTACGGGAGTACCTCTTCTTTCCCCGTTTACTGTGAGACACTTGCAGCTTTTGTGTGTATCGTATTTCTGGAAAGCTCTTTCTAGCTTCCGTTTTTTGGGCAGATTTTGTGCTTTTTACATGGGAGCTCATAAAAAAAACGGCGTTCTGCGTGCCGTCATTTTGACGAATGAACGACGAGGTCCGATTGCAATTTGTAGATACGGGACGCTTCACGTTTCTGCCGTCGTACAAACAGCTGGAGAAAAATCTCTATCATTCATTTTTTAGTCATTCTCTTAATTACATTTATAGATTTTGACTTTGTTCTTAAGAATTGAAATGAGTCAATCTGAAAGTAGGTCTACGCTGTCGTCCCCGGCAGCAAGGTTATATCCCTGAAAAAGACCCCAATCCCGTGCGTTGTACAAGGAATCCCACTGATTATGAGATAGATCTCCTCCAGTTGATTCATACGCACCAACTTTGGACTAAATTGGACAAACGGTTAGAAATGATCCTTCCAGCTCATCCTCACACTAATGACATATTGAAAACGAGGGTTTTTGAAATACCGCGTTAACACTACTGACCTGTGGCGGTGGCGATTACGATGCCATGATATCCCAGACTTTTCTGGGATATAATAAGTCTATTTGAAAATAGTAAGAACGCCTCAGGTGGGATAATTAGCCCTGAGTCAAAGCAGTTACAAAAGAATGTGACTCAACAGCGAGTATCTGGTATTCTGAGGATAATCTGGACACACTGTGTCACAGCTGAGAAACAGAAACAAAAGAGAAGGAAAGATTGTCAGAGGATGTGAATGGAGGGAAGAGAGCGTCAGACTTCCTGCACAGCTTCTCATCTTGATTGGATTGACATACTGTGACAGACGAGGAGTCAAAAATCACTCTCACTACGTGATGAACTTGATCTCAGTATTTTTGGTAATGCTAGCGGGACATTTGTGGTTTTCCATTGTAAACACGCATCACTGTACAGAAAGACAGATTTGGATTCAACATTGTGATTTGATTAAACAACGGTATAATTCAGTGTTACGAGCTGGCAGTTCTTTTTCTCTTTTTTATTTGGGGGGGGGGGGTGTACTTACTCTCTTTCTCTCTGTGGAGTTATTAGATGTACTTTTCTTTTAGTTACTTGAATTTTAACTTTTCCAATTTGCGGGAACTAAAACACAACCCCACACTTTTGTTTTTATTGACAAAAGTCAAAACTTGTACGTCCACTCAGACTTTCTGAGCCGGACTGCTCTGAGCTACCGCCAAGATCGCCAAGTCACGTTTCCCCCAGAATGAACACAGACACTAATATATGTTTCCTAAATATGAAATGAAACTTAGATGAAACAGTCCCCTGGTCTCGACGCCTGTAATATAGGGGTGACCATTGGGCCGGGTGTTCAGCCGTACGGACTTGAACGCTAGGCATGGATTGTCCCAAACAGAACATGTTTGAGCAGAGGGTGGTTCATAAGTGTACTTGTGCCAAACATCTATGACTGTCTTTGTGGTTGTTCTTCAGAACTGTGGTTCTATGTCCTGATCAGATGGTAGCGGAGGGGGAACTGGGAATGTCTGGTGGATCCTCCTGCCCATGGGATCTTCAACTCACACCTGTGACGGACCTTCAGACATATCCTAGGGGAGGAAGTGGACATGGAATCCGAGCGGGTCTTGTTCAGGTGCTCCATTGCAGATGTGGTCAGTAACTGGAGTGGCAGATGGGGGGGAAAGCTGATCACACTTTTTGAAAAGGGGGGACCGGATGCCGTGTTCCAATTATAGGCGAATCACACTTTTCAGTTTTTCCTAGACACTTTTCCAGATTTGTGTTTGAGAAAAAGGGAAACACAGTGACACTACACTTAAACCAACAGTTGGGACCGGTTAGCAATAGAAGATCCACTGAGTGTTCAATAAGAATATACCGAATGTAACTCTTTTTTATCAGTTGTATCTTATTCTCCACACAATCAAGACAAGTTAAATATCCATTACCTCGTGGAACAGAAGAAGTATGTACTGGTTTATGTGGGTCTGCTTCTGAATTATAAGAGGTGCTGTCTATAACTTGGTCGTAAAGACATCATAAACATCAGATAGCGCATTGACTTAATAGTAAATGTTATATTTACAACAATAATCTCAATATTTATGGCACATGGGTTAAAGATTGACAAACTTTAAACCATGTTAACAAGGAAACAAGCAGTTGACAAGGGAAACAAACTCATAGAATCCACTTTCCACTGACTGAGAGGCAAATATCAGGACTATGCTGCCATCTAGTGGCGGAAGTGGCAAAACTATAACACCGTTCTTAGGCTCTATTATCATGAAGGCGAGATTATTATATATTATATTATAATATATATAATATAATATATAATTATAATAATTATATTATATTATTATATATTATATGTATTATATTTCAATTTAAATGTTACACAAAGGACATTTAAATGTTCAGTTCCCCGCGAGAGTTCAGACCTACATTTTCCTATAAAGACACAAAAATCCAGAAGTTAAAGCCAGAAACGGCCAAACTTGGACCCGGCAGGTGATTCCCTAAGTGATGAACTACAGTATGAAGTGATATCCCCTTTCATTCTTCTTCGCTGATGTTTGAAGTAATGTGTAATGTGTCATAAAGACACGTTACCTGACTGGATTTGAGTTTTTGTAGATAACCCCAATAAACTGTCACTATCTGCTGACCTGAGCTGGACTACCTGTGTAACCTGAATCCACAGCAGGTACTACCTCGTGCTACCAGTAGATACAAAGACACTGGAAAAATGCAAAAACACAGTCATATCATTATAACCGCCAACAACGTAAGTGAACTCCACTGTTAATCATGGAACCTGTCGGTGGTTGGGGGGTGTATCGGGCAGCAAGTTGGAATTCTGTCCAGAAGTTGAGGAGTTGGATGAAGAGTTTAATTGCTACCTTGTTAATTTGAGCAACCCAAAATAATAGAGGGCGGTTATTAAGGAAATATTGATGGTGTTTGTGTTTATTTACATGAACAACACAAATACCCTCCATAATTCAGTATCATTTAAAAGGAGACCAAACCCTCAAGTGATGCTACTTTTTTTTTTTTTTTACGCGTTATTGTCTTTAGTTTTGATTTTTTTTTATTCTTTTGTTTGTTTAGAATCAGGAGCAATAAATCTAATAGGCCACATGTTTTTTAAGACCTTGGCGTCGTCACCAGGGCTTTATGTGGGATTATTCCAGACATTAGCCTTTATTCACGAACGGATCCTACGACCTGAGATTAGTACGTTTTTATCCACATTTTGTTTATTTTACAATATTAGCCGATATATAACTGTCACAAAGACACCATTGGAAGAACAAGAAACATTTATCTTCACGCTCAGATTTGTATTTAAACCCTCGTCTGTAAAATATAGTCAACATTTTTAGTATTCAAGCAGCCACAGCTGCCCAAATGTGACCCATAATGATATGGATTCTGTTTTAAAGTGTGGCAACCTTTGTGTTTGCTCGGTCTCTGTAGACACAGATGAGGGGATTCCCCAGAGAGGCAGAAGCTAAGAGAGTAAAAGACCTTTAGTCCAGAGAGGAAAGGAAAAGGGCTGGAGACCCCCCCCCCCTGAGCCGAGACAGAATGACGCTGGAAGGAACAAGAATAAATGTTATATATCTGTTACTCTTCAGATTCCCCCAATGTTGTTATTTAGTTTATGAGCAATTGTGAATTCCAAGAAAATACAGAAAAAATATTAAATGAGCGTTAAACGTAAAGCAGGATTACGGGAGAGGATTAGGGCCACATAAATGTATTATTATTATTATTACATATGACTACGTGAAGGTTTTTGGTAGGGAACTCTGACTTTAAACTCAGAATTCTGACTATATTCTCAGAGATCGGATTTTATTCTCAGAATTCTGACTTTATTATCAAATTTCTGACTTTATTCTCAGAGTCCTGACTTTATTCTAAGAATTCTGACTTTATTCTCAGAGTTTTGACTTTATCCTCAGAATTCTGACTATATTCTAAGAATTCTGACGTTACTCCCAGAATTCTTTTCCACGTAGTCACACTGTATTTGGCCCTGATCCTCTTCCATACAGGAATGTTAACAGTAATTTATTGTTAAAGATAGCGACATGAGTGATGAACTTCAGACTGCTTTATAGTGACTGATTGATTATCTTGCTTGCAGATACTGTGTAGGGTTACAGTAGTCTAATTTGGTTGAGAATAAATCATCAACCAGTTTGAGATATGAAAAGTTTAAGTTTTTAAATATTTTTTCCATGCGATAAAATGCAAAAAACTTAAAGTTAAGGTGTTTTTTCTCAGAAATGGTTGTTCTGATGTTTGGTCCAGATGAATTGAATAATATGCTTTCCTCTATTCCTTATTGAAAAATGTATGCCACTTGACTGAACCTGTTGTTCTGTTGTTGCTGTTATGACCCAGTTTCAGCTTGTGTATACTAAAGACAAGTACAACCGACAAGTATACCTTTTATTGTTGGTCACCGGCAAACCTTTTGGATATATATCCGTATTTGTATCTGTTATTCTGTATTTGTATTTGTAACAATTCTACCGAGTCTGGTGACGGTCCGCCTACCTGTTGCTGCAGGTGTACCATCACCCGGAGACTTCTGTATCTGTTTGTTTCAT
>VRLP01009087.1:0-14038 GCA_009660295.1 Lophius piscatorius
AAACTAACTTAGTCAACTCAGGAAAGAAAGTTAAACATCTTGTAAAAACATTGTGTAACAATAAGACTAATCTGGAGAGAATTGCCTTGGGTTTGAGGTAGGTGGACATTTTTTCTTTGATTAGGCTGTGCCCCGCCCACATAAAACAGATTTCATGCACTGTTTTTTTCCGCGTAAGCAATATTTAAAAAATCAGACACACTATTGCTCAAAGGAAAAACAATGATCTGTGCATTTGTTATATCCAGGCTGGATTATTACAACACGCTCTTATCAGGCTGTTCCAATAAGCCTCTAAAGACTCAACAGCTGATCCAGAATCCTGCTGAGTGTGTGCTGACCAGACCTCATATAGGAGATCATATATCTCGGTCCATATGAGCTACTCCGGGCTGGTTCCATAAAGAAAAAAAACAACATAACAAAACGGAGACCAGGAGAACTTAAGATCCTTTTCTTCACATACAAAGCCTTCAGTGGTCTGGCAAAATCATATCTTAAAGAGCCACCTGACTACAACACTATGTAAGTGTGCTTATAGTTGCTAGTGTCCAGAACTAGAATGGAAGCCACAGCCTTAAACTTTCAGACTCATGTGGATCTTCAGGTGTCTGTCTTTGAAGCAGACATCTTCCCTACATTGAAGAGAAGACTTAAAACATTCCCCTTTCACACTGCCTCTGCTGTAGTAAGAGCTGACTCAGGTAAGGCACTAGTTAAGCTGCTCTAGGTTTGGATTGCTGAGGGACTTCTCAAGCAGAAATTAGCACCTTTCTCCTCCTCTCCCTCTCCTTCACTGGCATTCCATTCCGTTAATGGATGTTACTCGCCCGAAGTTGTTCCCTAGAGTTTTTCTTTTTGTTTAATCTTATGGGTCTCAACGCATCATGGTTTAACCTTCTACTTATATTATGAAATTATTATCAATTATTAGTCCTATTATTCTTTGTATGAATATAAAATAATAATAAGAAATGGTCATTTTATTAGTTATTGCAGCACTTATTATTTGCCAATATTTAAATTCTAAATGTTATTATTAATGCTGCAAATCTCTGTCTTTCTCGCCCTCGCCCGCTCCCTCGCCTTTCAGTTAAAAGGCTTGCATTATTTGCCTCTGCTGCCAAGTAGTTGTCTATGTTGGGTCATGAGTTGACCTCTGCAGTAATTTTCCACAATAGATTTCATAATAATAAAGAAATACAGCCACACACAGGGTTTCTGCTGATACCAGCATATATTTTAGTGGGTTTCTAAGTGATGTTTGCGAGCTGATGGTGAGGCCTCAGCTATTTTGACATAAATTCAATACTTTTGGAAATAAATGCAGACAAACACAGTAGTGGTAAAACTTGTAGATTATATATAAAATACTTGGTAGAGGTATAAACATTTTTGGAGTGCCTTGTTACATTAATGTGTCTGGACCTCTGCTTCTCCTCGTTTTGGTAACACTAGCAGCCATAACGTTATAAACACTAACAGGTGAAGTCAGAATAACATTTATTAAAGTGACACCTGTCAGTGGGTGAAATTATTGATGTGTCGAAAGCAGGAAAATGTCCAGGAACTGTTTCATGGATCTGATCTGACTATAACAAGGGAAAATTGCAATTGCAGAACATCTGTGAAGAAGAAAACTCTTGTCTTCTGATCATTTGAGGAAAAGGAATTAACTTTAGGTTCTCTCTCAGTTGTTTTTCTTGGATATGTGGGTTTAGTACAGACATATATGTGATAAAAAAGAATCTTGCATCCCAGAATCTTGCCATTCAGATCCAGCAGGATTCTTAACATGCCTACAATGTAAGGGTCAATTTAGCAGGTCAGTGAATCTTGGGTCCTTCAGACAGAGCAGTGCACATATCATTCACCAGACAACAAGAGGAAAGACTTCAGAAACAAGTGGGGCAAAGGTAATATATTGATTTGTTTTTCAAACTTATGTCAACGCATCTAAAACATCTGCAAATCTTTATAGGTGTTCCCAGTCTGCACTGGTTAATTCTGACCACTAAGGTACTAACTAAACAGTGGTTTGTGAAAGAACTGGTGGAGCTACTTTCTTTCTATTCCTTCATGACAGGGTCTTTTAAAAATGATCAGCTCACTAAACGGTTTACACCAGCGAGCTGATGCTGGAGGGAACAGTCTGAATGAAACAGTAAATAAACTATAATTTTTTAATTACAAGTAGCTTATTCAAAAATCCCAACCCCGGGCAGTAATACCATTCTATTTCATTTATTTGTGCATGTTTTGACAAGCTACAGCTATTATATTAACCCCTAGACGAGTTATGGGGGGCTGTGTCCTATCTCCTATAGTCATATAGGAGGGTCATTTGAATATTGCCCAAGGTTTCCCTCAATACAATTTTTTCAATGTACACTATACTCTCTTATAACTTTTATAATAATTTGAAGAAAAGTTTAAGATTGTTTTAAAGTATGGTACGTAATTAAGCATTAATGAGGCAAGGCCACTGACAATGCAGTGTGACAGAACAAACATGGCAGGACATAAACGCTAAACGTTTATTTACGGGGTTAATTTGCACCAAATTGCACTCAATCGGACCAACGGTTGAGATGTTTTGGCTGAAAACCTTTGCCGATAAAGCTCCCCCTAGTATCGGAAGCATACAATCAATCATTCCAGTTCTTCCTTGCACTAAGGTCTATATGGGTATAATATTTGAAGATGATTCGGAGATATTATGAGCCGCGGGTACCCCTGATCCTTTTGTTGGTTCACTAGTCATCCTCATCAGAAACAATTCTGATGAATACTAACCATGCAGACTGGGCCACAAAACAACACCAACAGTTTTGGAGATTCTCTATCCAGTTGCATAGACATCTATTCATCCACCCAGCTATTATTTGTATAGCACTTTTCATACAAATAAAATGTTGCATAAAGTGCTTCACACAATTAAAAAAAATACATTAACTGCCCCTAGGAATATACATACATGCAACAACATAAAAATACACACAGACACAGCAATGACATTGAAATTAATAAAGAATTAAAACAGGATCAGTGCTCATAAAAATAGGAAGTTAAGAAAGAAGAACGGAGGAAATGCTGTCATAAAAAGGATCGCCTACATCAGGAGCTACAACCAAAGCCTTGACAACAAAACATTGCTGCCAGCCCCACAGCAACGCTCCCAGAGCCACGGCCAAGATCCCCACCCCCAAGTCAAGAATCACCAAAGGATAGAAACCAAAAATGGAAAAAATAAGGTAAATTATTAAAATCGTTCTAAAATAAAAACTATACAGTATATAAAAAGTAAATGAGAGTATAAGAGAATTAAATAACACACTAAAATACTGAAGGAGACGGCCTGTGTTAAAATGAGCAAGAACAATGAAAGTGTTAAAAGGATACAAATACATAAGATAAAATATATACTTTAATGATAATAAAATGATATACCAACTAGCAGAACGTACACCAGACTAGAATTCATGATTTAACTGTCTATAAATTAATAAAAAAAATAGGTAGAATAGTTAGTACTAGGTATTGATTTTTGATATTGAACAGTTATATCAATGGCCATAACATTATAGCTTATTATATCAATAAGCCATAATGTTATGGCTTATCGAAATAATCCCATTCACAAATTTGATGCTATGTTGTATTTGTTGATAACATTGTTCCCTATGAACAAAAATTCAACAATAGTTGTTAACAATATCAACGACATTTACAATACAATAATAACAACAACACAATCGAGTTGTTGTTGTTTTTTTTCCCTGACTGATAAACTAGGTCAATGGGGACTCCTAATGCAATTGTGTCCCTTTCATAATCTATTCAATCTGGCCTGCAGTATCTCTTTTTGAAAAAAGAAATCTATAATGTTAAATCCACCTGACCAATCAGAGGTTTTGATTTTAACAGTGACATCTATAACTCTTTAAGAAAATCAGCGACCGCTGGCAGTGTGATGAACTGCAGGAAACTTTGACTGATTTGATTAACTTCTATGACATACATTAACATACATACATTAACATACACTACATTGACCACTGCCATTAAAAACCATTTCCACTAAATTGAACATCACGTTCATATTCATTTGTTGCAAATAGAGACCTCCGATTATGTTCACTGAAAACATGAGCATGTTTAACGAACATGGTCTCTCAGGGTGTTTTTTTGCACCACGCTGTTAGTGTATTGTTTTTATCTAATCCTTTCTGCTGTAAACTGCGTATGCATTGTACCTTATGCATGGTATGGTTATCTTACCAGCAAACTCAACACCAGATCTCCTTTACAACTACAATTTCATTGTTCATAAATGTATTAATTGCATTCATTGCATTATTGACCAATTATTTGCCAGACTGAATTGGGGTGCTGGCAGGTCATAAAACTAAAATGATGAGATTAAAAAAAAAGAAAATAGGGGCCACAGTGGCTAATGGACAATATTCAGAGGGGCATTAAGGTCAGACAGAGGGCCACCAATAGCCTTGACCACCATCTCCTCCTGTGATATTCCTTGTCTGGGTTTAAACCCAGTTCCACCTACAGAGCTCTGGTAATCTCTCTGTAGTTAAGGTGATGGGGCTACACATCTAAAAGCACTTAAGAAAAATGGATGGCATGTTATCGCTCAAACTGTGATCTTGGCACTTGCTAGCTGGTAAACACATTTTCACTGATTCACTTAAGGGGCCAACGACTTCACCTCTTACATGAGTTATCCAACAACTGCTTATCATCTGCAGAGTTGTAGGGCACTGGGTGACCAGTTCATCACAGGGCATAGAGACGGACACAAATAAGCACTCACATTCACGCCCAAATGCTGTTTAGGGTCACCTATTAACCTAACCTTCATGTCTTTGGACTGAGGGAGGAAGCATTCAGAGAGAAGCTGAGAAAACACCCACAACTATCAAAGCCAGCCAATGGATTTGACGCCAGAACCTTCCTTTATGAATTGCCCTGCATTGGGGCTCAAAATAATGACACAAACTCACCAGAGAAGTTCCCAATGCTATACCCTACTGAAACATGCCCCAAGGTATAAATGTGTGCAGTAAGTTTATCTGAACTGCTAGTTCTTTAGGTATCTATTCTTTCTGAGAAAAAAGGTGATGTTTCATGTTTCTGCAATTGCTCTTAAACAATTACCTGGGAGAGATCAAGGTTAGACTACTGCCAGCTAAACTACATTTTTCTCAACTACCTTATTGCTGGCCATCTAAACCACATGATACAAGCTCCCAAGCACACTCCAAGCCAAATAAAGATGTGGAGAAGGGGGGGGAGGCAGATAAAAGCTGACACCCGATGTATTATAACTCAGCTCTATTAGATATGAGCTTCTGCAAGGGTGAAGCACGATTGCTTAAGGCAAAGATACTGCTTGCTCATTGTGCTTTAAAGAAGGGGCTGGGAAGACTGTGTGGCGACTGTGGTCCGTGTGCAGCACTCACTCTCATGCATGATTTAGTAAACTAAGAATTTTTTATTTCAATATTCAAGCAACAATACAACAGATAAGAGAAAAGGATTTGCTTAGTGTGCAAAGATGCTCACACTACATATTAATACTGAATACGTGGACTTTTTTTTTTTTTGGTGAACCGTCTCTATTATGATGATAGATTTTGTTTGGGATTTCTTTATAGTGTCTGCATAATATTATTGCGAATAAAGATTGCAGTGAAATGCTAAGCTTGGCTGCTTTGAGGGAGGAAAAACCTTCTGTCCTTCCAATCAAACCAACAATTGTATCATTCCTAGATTATGTGTAATGATGGCCATGAATACTATTATTATGTTCAAATGCACTGAACTGGATAGTTTTCTGATAAAAGTGTTAATATTAAAAAAAAAAAACACTCAATTCTATATATTAAAACTTCCGCCATTATTCAATAATTAAATGTCGATCATACCACACGCATTTGTTATAAGTTATACATAAGTTAGAAGTTATACATAAAACTGAGAAAGACATCGGAATATAAATTGACCTTTTAATTTTCTTTGTTAAGGTACGCAAATTGGGATACAGTTTGTTGAGATTCCAAAAGTAAAAACTCCTGTTTAAATTGATAACAGTAGCATCAAAATATTTAGCTAAAAGCTCTACAACTCATAAATTGCGCATTTTATATTATCTTAAAGTACATCTAGCATCGAAGTTCCAGCTCGCAACTTATTATAGCCCGAAAAGTCGGGTATAATATGTAGTCATCATCGCAGCTGTAGTGTCCGTTGCAGATTCTACGTGTTAACTCAATAACTCAACAGATATTTCATGGATCCTTTTCAAACTTTGGACCCACATAGACCTTAGTGAGAGGAAGAAGTGATCTGATTTTGGGATAGGTCAGGTGTATTTCCAACACTAGGGGAAGCTTTATCTTTACATTTTTCCAGCCATAACGTTTCAACCGATTGTCCAACTTAGTCCAAATATGTGGCATATGACTGGACTCGAGGAGACCAATCTTGTATAAACAGTATATCATGTTTTAGTCATATAGTTCATATTTTACCGACTGAGGGGAGCTTTGTCTCAAAAAACACTGTTTTTCTGACATAACTCCATATTAATTTGAGAAGTTAATGTTGATGTATTTCTTGTACATCACAAGGACTTGGGTTTTTTTCGGGGATATACCCATGCTGTCCTGGATGACAGCGTAAGTCCGGTTTATTAGTTTGTGATAGTTGTGTCACCAAGCTTTCTTGAGGATTAATCTCCACAATAGCAGTATTCAGAAGTGTAGGTCTTTTTTTATTATTGGTAAATGGATCTTCTTTTTGTTACTCATGACAAGGTGAAGTAACTGCATGGAGTCATGATCATAAGATATATTTAAAGGGTCTTGGTTTGAAGATTGCCATGAATACTAAATACTTTCTTATTTTAATTATTCAAATGTTTTATTATTCTTTCATATGTTCTTCTGCATATGTCCTACATCTGTAACTGTAAGTGGTCTTTCAATTCTACACCTCAAACTACGCCTGAAAGCAAGTGACAATCAGCAGAAAATTAGAGGCTTGGATAGATTCCACACTAGCTAAGTGAATCATTTTTCTGTCCAATGTGACAATGCTCTGATGTACGTGATACAGAACGCTGTTGACACATGACTGTGTTGCAGCTCAGGGTGGTTGCAGTTTCTCTGGCTCTCCTGCTTTTATCCCTGGAAAGCCTGCTGGACTAGTTAATCATCATTTTCGTTTCAGCGCCATGAACACATTGACCATTTACAACTCACTGAAAGCATTAAGACAATCAAATGGAGCAACATTTTATGTGTACAACTTCATCCAAACGTACTGCTTAGAATCAGCCAAAATGTATTGCTTCCAAAAATCAAGATGTGATGAAAACGTCATCAACTATTCCTAAATATAATACTGGTCCATCAGCAGCAGTAACATTCAACTAATGCTGCCCTCATTTAGGAAGAACATGAGGTACAAGCCAAAGAGGTCCATAAGCAAGCAGCTGATCTCTTGTTTCTGAGGCATGAAGCAGCTTAGTTTTAACACTCAGGACTCTCCTCCATCCCAGCTGCTCCAAACCCAAATCTCTTTCATGTTGAGTACCAAGCAGAAGCACATTGGATTTGACTCATTTTGAAATTAAAGAGCGACCTCCCACTATCACAGAGAAAACTAAAACACAAGGACACAAAGCCGGAATAAAAATGGAGGTATTTGGGAAACTACGGTTCTTGCCGCTATCGTGATTAAACCTCAAGACAATACAAATCCACCAAATAATAACTACAAAACACATTATACAGAATGTTCTGGGTTTATTTGTGCAGTGTGATTGGATTTATGCATTTATATGATATTATTTATAGCATATATATGCTTATATTTAAGCATAAACATAATGCCTTTATGTATACGGTAAGTAATATTTACCAATAACGTTTTTCGTATTTAGTAATATTTTCACCTAAATCCATGCTAAAAATCCAGTATTACAAAACTTTTTTATTTATTTATTTTTTTTGTAATACGTCCACAAAAATGTCATATATATGATATGCTTTGTGGATGTATGGCGAAACAAATTTAAAGGAAGCAATGGGGCAAAGGATTTATTAATTGTAAAATAATATAAATCATATTAAATAATTATATGAAAATAACACAATAATGAAGAAAGAACACATAATTCCTACATTCCTCATCAGCGATGTCAGGTTTGGATAGTGTAATAAGAGCATTAAAGATTTTTTGTGTCAATTTAATCATGCCTTAAATCAATCAATAAGTTAGAAACTAACCTGGATCATGCTGGTGAACCATTTCTGACAGATCCCGCTGGTGCACGAAGAGAAGCAGACCTCCAGCAGCCAACAGCAGGAGAAACCACAGAGAACAGGGTATTCTCCTTCTCCGTCCACATAGGGAGTCCATCACCATCTTCCACTTTGTCCACAGCATGATGCAGTTTTCTGCAGTAAATCAAAGAAACTGGGGAAAGATAGTGAAAGTGAAAAATGAAAGAAAGCAATGTTGGTGGATTCACAGGTAGATTTCTCCATGCATCACCACTATTTTATCAAAACCTGGACTGTTGCAATGTCACTGTCATTCATTTTTGAGTGAATATTTATTCATAAACGTGTAATTTTAACACTATCTGAATAAGTTAATTGTCAGAGTTGATCTCATTCATTTTAATCCAAATCTTCAGAGATGTAATTAAGCTCCACCCAAACCGAAATGGAGATGGTGAAAGTTAAGGGGTCACCCAGAGTAAGGGATTTGAAAAGCACATTTCTGGGGCTGTTACACCAGTAAATTGTGTACCTGTGCAGGCAAGAAACAGTGCTGTACTTATGGAATAAGTAGCTTGTTGGAAACATATTCTATATACAATGTATTCCTGATATACATTTTGTCCTGAATTCGATGTGTTATTGGGAAGAAAAATGTGCAGTGCAACACCTGTATCCAATGTAAGTAGCATATTTATAGAAGTCCGGCAAATTAATGCTGCTGCAAAAAATCAACATAGAAATGAGATTAAAAGTCCTCCAAATAAAGAAATCTGCATTCTGTTTGTAAGGATACCGTTTGGTAAACACACCTCCAGCTGGGCTGGCATGAATGCAGATCAACTCTGAGCTCTGCTCATACAGAAGAACGGCTGCGTAGCATCTGCCCTCATATTAAATATTCAAATGAACTTTGGTGACTGCTCAGCACTCCTGTATTGTCATTGTTTAAAGTGCAAGGTTTGTTCAAGTCACATAAGAATTTGACTGTCAGACTGCAAATAAAAAATATGTCATTTTTTTTACCCAATGATGCAAAAAGCTGTGTTGTTTTTATTATCACATCATAAACTACAGCCTGAGTTTCTGATTCACTGCTGAAACCACAGTCATGGGATTAAATCAATGTCAATATCCATAAATGTGTTTCTAAGAGAAGATGAAAAGGAAAGGCAGAAAGACAAATAAAGAAAAATAAAAGAGGGAGGGGACACCTTTGTGTCATTTATTTAGTCTGTGTGATAAAGGTTTTTAATGGAATGAAACTTTGCATTTGGGCTTTAATCAGTAGACATGTAGCCACAACAGACATTTAAACGGGATGTTAATGCATTATAGCTACAACATTGCTCCACTCAGAGGAAGAACAAATTCCACATGGAATGGCCAATTACTTTCTTAAAGATGTGTTTATGCTTCAAACTAATGATAAAGTTGTCTTTTGATTATACATCTCCATGTACTCTACATGGAGATGTATAATCAAAAGAAAAAAACAAAGTGTGCAATGACATCGATAAACCTCTACATTGTAGAGGTTTATCGATGTCATTTCACACTTTGTGAAGGCCTTTGTGAAATGTTTACCATTGAAAATCTTCATATAAAGTTTCTTCTTAATCATCTTTTCATTCCAAAGTGAATGTCAAATTATATCACCTAAAAACTCTGAGATCTACGCAATAACTCAAAAACCACGTCATGGATACTTCTCAAACTGTATAGCAACATAGACTTAAATGTGAGAATGACCCTAATTGATTTGGATTGATCAGTTATGTATATCTAACAGTAGAGGAAACTTTATTTCCAAAAGTTTTGCGGCCATAATTTCTCAACCATTGGTCCAATTTAGTCCAAATTGTGAATGTGAATGTCACCTGAAGGAGATCTACTTCGAATTTTACTCTAATAGTTCATATTTCTGCTCACTATAATGAATTTATTTTTATGTAAACTATGTTTCTGAATAACACTTTCTATCAGTTGTTGATGCATATTAATAACAATCTTGTATAAACTATACCATATTTTACTCTAATAATTCACATTTTACTCACTAGGGGGAGTTCTCTCACAAAAAAACCCTGTTTTGTGGAGATCACATATAATTTGGGAAGTTCTATCAGGGGTTTTGCTTGTACATCCAAGCGGATTGGTTTTTTTTATCGAGAATTTTCTTTTGTTTTTGTTTTTTTACCTCTTTCTGTTGGGGACAACAGTTTAGGTCTATTTTTTAGTTTAGGTCTAATTTACCACTAATGTTTATTAGCCAATTATTTGAAGACATTTAAACTATAAATGCAAATTACTGTGTTGGATACAATTACCAATGGCCGCCAATGTGTAAAATCAAAATGCCAAATGAAATTAAATTTACATTTTTCCACTTTACAGACAATAATCTGATTAACATGGCAGAACATAATCTGCTATGTGACAATAATCATGTCAAAATAACATAACATGACCTGTTTTTGTGGGAATCAGACAAGTATTGGACAAGTCAAACCCTAAAGCCATTCTGAAATCCATCTATTACACCATTAATTGATATTTCTCATACATTTTCTGTAACTGCTGCTCTTGTGCATGGTCATGACGGGGCTGGAGCCTATCCCAGCTGACATTTGAAGAGAGGTACGATACACCCTGGACCACAGTGGAGTTTGCATGTTCTCCCCAAGTTTGCAGGAGTTCCCTGTGGGTATACTGGCTTCCTCCTACTGTCCAAAAATAAGCATTAGAGGTGAATTGGTACAACTATATTCACCTTTATTCTGCTAAGGGACATGGGGACGGGAGTTTATCCCAGCTTGTTTTTAAAACATTCATAAGGGAAACCATGCATCTGCATCTTGGGAAGGGTTTGTAAATGGTTCCTTAAAATACTTGAGGATGATTATAATGAACAGATAACAGGTTCTGCATTTGGTGAACTATACAGCAGTCAGTGCAATCCTCTGCAGAATGGAATTTGTTTCAACAGAGTTTAGAATACAACTTCTTACAAATATTGTGAAAAAGTTAGTAATGTGATGGTGTTCTCAGCAGGGGGACATGTTCATTGCATAACAGTGTTAAATAATTACAATACTTGGTGCTAAGTAGAGTCAATAAAAAGTATTGTGTTTGGTTCCAGCCGTGGAGTTCCTTCATGTTCTTTTTTCTTTAACCTTCACAGTCCGAGCAATAGAGAAAATAAAAATGAATATGACATTACTAAACAGTTTTTCATAAAGTAAATTAAAGCCCCCAAATCAAACATTTTTCAACATCTCACAAATTGTAACTAACTGGACTGGAGAAGTGACTTCACAAAGTGACCAGGGAATAAAGGTTAATGTATGATTTCGTAAAGGGAACGTTAATGACGTAAATAATGCTTTTTGGCCTATGTAGCAGATATAAAACCTCTTATTTGGACTAGAAATAATTACAAATAACTGAAAGAAAAAGATTTCAAAAACCTGAAAACAAATCTAGCAAATGCCGTACAGGCAACACATAAACCAATACTAAACGTAACTATGAACTCAAATTTTAAAAACTCATTTAAAAGATTTTAGAAAAATTAATCCTATATCGAACTGGCAAATTAGATTAAAATAATAGTAATATATTTTCTGATCTTTCTCTTTCCAAATTTAAGAGCCTATTCTTGGCAAATAGGATTGCTGGAAATCATTTCCTTCTTATGCCTTTTCAGACGTCACTGCAGTTTCCCATGCACACCAGAATGAAGTATATAAACACAGAGGCTAAGTGTTCGGATCAATATTTTTTTAAGTAAGAGGAACTTGAACTGTTAGAAGAAATAGATCCATACTTTACCAGTAAGGGCAACAGTAATTACTTTTCTTAACAAACCATATTTTGAATGGGCCTGCTGTTAAAATGTGCTTTACAAATATTCCTCCTTGTGATTCATGCTCCTGGCTATTCATGAGAATGTGCCATCAATATGGTCATAATCTGCCATTAGGCTGAGTAGCAAAAGATGGATCGTCATGTTTCTTGAATGTTTTTATTCCTCTATAAGAACACTCTTACTGTTATGATGCCATCTAGAAGCTGTGATATTTCACATTTATTAAGTCCTAGAACGCTAAATGAGTCTGTGTTATACACTTACAGGCATAAAGTGTGAAGAAAATGAGTTTAACACTCAGGTTAGTGTTTTGGTGACTCAAATCAATGTATTAATACACCAACTCATTAATTATGCCAAACATTTAACTGGTTTGGAAAATTCACATTGTATCTTTTTAATGCCCAAATAGTTTCATGAATGAAGAAGCTCTTCAACTCATGGGTGATATTATTAATAAACTGATATATTCGATGAGAGCTCTATACTCTACAGTGAAGCTTACCTTCACTGTAGATACCGAAGATGGTAAGCTGGGCAAAACTGAAAACAAAATGAAATCTCTGTCAACTTTATCTTAAATAATGAGACAACAGACGAAAGACAATAACTGCAACTATCACAACTTGACACAAGCATCTCATTATGATCAAACAACATTTCATTTTAAATGTATTGCCTTTGTGCTTTGCTTCAAAACAGATGTATATGCCAAGAAATTACATAAATTGTCCTATCTTATGCATATAAAGAACGGCTCTGGAGCCGAGTGGAATGGTGCTGAATCCATTTGATGTTCATGTATAAAACACATCAAAGAATTTCACATTTTTGTTTCAAGCAGAAAATACGCCAGTCAAAGACATGTGCAGTATACGTGCAAACTCTGCCTGGTAGGAAAGAGTTCTCATCAAATTAAAAGTGTTTGCCCCAAAATGAAGCATCTACCATTACCATTCCAAAATTATTACTGCACACTATATGTGTTTAAGTTTGTTTTGAACAATACAACACTATGGAAAAGATTTCTATTAGACACTTATTTTATTCATGTATGTCACATATCTCAAGTGCGCTTTTGATCCCACTATCTTTATCCCATATCCCCTGTCTTAACCCTCCGTACATCCAATCATGGCTTTAAGTCTGAATGTAGAGTGGTCATTCCACAATTGGAAAATTGGCGGTTTGGTCCCAGGACTTGACTGTACATGTCGGGTCATTGAGCAAAGACCCTTAAACTCCAATTGATTCACAGGCTAGGTTCAAATACAAAGAAAACATTTCATAATGTCGTACTGTATATGACTTGTAGTCGTACGGCTATGTGATAAAATACATTTTACATTATTATTATTCTCATTAAAACAGACTGCTCTAGCCAGAAGCCTGAACTCCCATAACTGGCAACTGGTTGCTATACTCGTAACTCCTCAGCACATCCTCATTCCATGCATTAAAATCCTATCCATGTATATCATAAACAGGATTGTTCATTAACTTGATACTATGGGGTGCTGTTTGTAAAGTAGCACATGCTGATATTAATTTCAACTTTTTTGCAACATTTAATTCCTAATTTAACTAATTTAAAAAGCAGTGTCCAATCCTTAAACTCTTTTTTAAATCTTTTTTTTTTTATCACATTTACAGCAATATCTATGAACTCATGTATTTAAGAATCCATGTTAAATTAAATGTCTAATTATGTAAATCTTAAGTAAAAATATACATTTTATGTATAAATTGTATGTATGAATTATTCCGTCTCCCAACTGATGAAATTCAACAACTACAACACTCCGTTGTGCATATCGGTTATTAAACAACTTGGACTCCTTCGCCGGCCCCGTTACAT
>VRLP01009088.1:0-14033 GCA_009660295.1 Lophius piscatorius
ATCCAGGCTTCATAGGACCACCTTCTATGAATAAGAAATGAAACGAGAAACATGGGACTGCTGTACTTTTCAATTTTTGGAGGCATGTGCTTGAAGATACTTTGGTTCTGCAAATCATAAATAGCAAAATCAAAGAGGGGAACACGGACGACAGAATTTAACATACCGGTACTTGAGGACTTTTTAGGTTGTAAGACAAATGTTTATTGCGAAAAGTACTTCCAGATTTACATATTTGATAGTTGGACGACATTCAACTGAATAATAAGACAGACGCCTGAACAGGGACTTGAATCCTGGACCCTCAGATTAAAAGTCTGATGCTCTACCAAGAGAGATATCCAGGCTTCCAAGATTTGGAATCCATGAAGAACAAATGAAACGATAAATATGGGACTGCTGTACTTTTCAATTTTTGGAGGGATGTGCTTGAAGATACTTTGAACAGTTGGTCCGGGGAATACCTGGGAAGTTTTCAAGTGCAAAGACCTATTTCTTTTCGCAAGCTGTACTTGTAGACATGTTTGACAGTTGGACGACATTCAACTGAATAATAAGATAGACGCCTGAACAGGGACTTGAACCCTGGACCCTCAGATTAAAAGTCTGATGCTCTACCGACTGAGCTATCCAGGCTTCATAGGACCACCTTCCATGAATAAGAAATGAAACGATAAACATAGGAATGCTGTACTCTTTTATTTTTGGAGGCTTGTTCTTGAAGATACTTTGGTTCTGCAATACATAATTGGCAAACATGGACGACATAATTTAACATAGGTGTACCTGGGAAGATTTCAAGTGCTACGAACTGTCTCTTTTTGCAAACTGTTCTTCCAGATTTCCTTGTTTGACAGTTGGATGACATTTCACTGAATAATAAGATAGACACCTGAACAGGGACTTGAACGCTGGACCCTCAGATTAAAAGTCTGATGCTCTACCGACTGAGCTATCCAGGCTTCATAGGACCACCTTCCATGATGAACAAATGAAACGAGAAACATGGGACTGCTGTACTTTTCAATTTTTGGAGGCATGTGCTTGAAGATACTTTAGTTCTGCAATTCATAAATGGCAAAATCAAAGAGGGGAACATGGACGACAGAATTTAACATACCGGTACTTGAGGACTTTTTAGGTGCTAGGACAAATGTTTATGGCGAAAAGTACTTCCAGATTTCCATATTTGATAGTTGGACGACATTTACCTGATAATAAGATAGACGCCTGAACAGGGACTTGAACCCTGGACCCTCAGATTAAAAGCCTGATGCTCTACCGACTGAGCTATCCAGGCTTCGGATAGACCACCTTCCATGATGAACATATGAAACGATAAACATGGGAATGCTGTACTCTTTTATTTTTGGAGGCTTGTGCTTGACGATACTTTGGTTCTGCAATACATAAATGGCAAAATCAAAGAGGGGAAGTTGGACGACGGAATTTAACATGCCTTTACTCGAGGACTTTTTAGGTGCTAAGATAAATTTTTATTGCAAAAAGTACTTCCAGATTTCCATGTTTGTCAGTAGGACGACATTCAGCTGAATAATAAGATAGACGCCTGAACAGGGACTTGAACCCTGGACCCTCAGATTAAAAGTCTGATGCTCTACCGACTGAGCTATCCAGGCTTCATAGGACCACCTTCTATGAATAAGAAATGAAACGAGAAACATGGGACTGCTGTACTTTTCAATTTTTGGAGGCATGTGCTTGAAGATACTTTAGTTCTGCAATTCATAAATAGCAAAATCAAAGAGGGGAACATGGACGACAGAATTTAACATACCGGTACTTGAGGACTTTTTAGGTGCTAAGACAAATGTTTATTGCGAAAAGTACTTCCAGATTTCCATATTTGATAGTTGGACGACATTCACCTGAATAATAAGATAGACGCCTGAACAGGGACTTGAACCCTGGACCCTCAGATTAAAAGTCTGATGCTCTACCAAGAGAGATATCCAGGCTTCCAAGATTTGGAATCCATGAAACCAAATGAAACGATAAATATGGGACTGCTGTACTTTTCAATTTTTGGAGGGATTTGCTTGAAGATACTTTGAACAGTTGGTCCGGGGAATACCTGGGAAGTTTTCAAGTGCAAAGACCTATTTCTTTTCGCAAGCTGTAATTGTAGACATGTTTGACAGTTGGACGACATTCACCTGAATAATAAGATAGCCGCCTGAACAGGGACTTGAACCCTGGACCCTCAGATTAAAAGTCTGATGCTCTACCGACTGAGCTATCCAGGCTTCGGATAGACCACCTTCCATGAATAAGAAATGAAACGATAAACATGGGAATGCTGTACTCTTTTATTTTTGGAGGCTTGTTCTTGAAGATACTTTGATTCTGCGATACATAATTGGCAAACATGGACGACAAAATTAAACACAGGTGTACCTGGGAAGATTTCAAGTGCTACGAACTGTCTCTTTTTGCAAGCTGTTCTTCCAGATTTCCTTGTTTGACAGGTTGATGACATTTAACTGAATAATAAGATAGACGCCTGAACAGGGACTTGAACCCTGGACCCTCAGATTAAAAGTCTGATGCTCTACCGACTGAGCTATCCAGGCTTCAGGTAGACCACCTTCCATGAAGAAGAAACGAAACGAGAAACATGGGACTGCTGTACTTTTCAATTTTTGGAAGCATGTGCTTGAAGATACTTAAGTTCTGCAATACATAACTGACAAAATCAAAGAGGGGAACATGGACGACAGAATTTAACATGCCGGTACTTGACGACTTTTTAGGTGCTAAGACAAATGTTTTATTGCGAAAAGTACTTCCAGATTTCCATATTTGACAGTAGCACGACATTCACCTGAATAATAAGATAGACGCTTGAACAGGGACTTGAACCCTGGACCCTCAGATTAAAACTCTGATGCTCTACCAAGAGAGATATCCATGCTACCAAGATTTGTAATCCATGAAGAACAAATGAAACAATAAACATTGAAATGCTTTACTTTTCAATTTTTGGAGGAAGGTGCTTGAAGATACTTTGATTCTGCAATACATAATTGGCAAACATGGACGACAAAATTTATCATAGGTGTACCTGGGAAGATTTCAAGTGCTATGAACTGTCTCTTTTTGCAAGCTGTTCTTCCAGATTTCCTTGTTTGACAGCTGGATGACATTTAAGTGAATAATAAGATAGACGCCTGAACAGGGACTTGAACCCTCAGATTAAAAGTCTGATGCTCTACCGACTGAGCTATCCAGGCTTCATAGGACCACCTTCCATGAATAAGAAATGAAACGATAAACATGGGACCGCTGTACTTTTCAATTTTTGGAGGCATGTGCTAGAAGATACTTTGTTTCTGCAATACATAAATAGCAAAATCAAAGAGGGGAAGTTGGACGACAGAATTTAACACGCACTTACCAGAGGAGCTTTTAAGTTCTAGGACCACCCTTTTTTCTCACTGTTTGACAGTTGTCAATTAGTGTCACCTGATTGGGGATTTGAAAACTGGACCCACATAAATTTTATACCAATTCAGCTGCCCAGGCTTTTATATTCTTCATTCCTTAAAGAAAAGACAAAATGATAAACATGTGACTCCAGAGGTATCCTGTTTCTTCAGGCTTACAAACAAATTTTTGACCTGCATTCCATAAGTAGCAATAAAGAAGAGGGTAACATGGACGACAGAATTTAACATAGATGTACCTCAAAGTTTTCAAGTGCCAACACTTGGCTCTTTTCACAGGGTGTACTTTTAGAACGCCAAGTTTGACAGTTGGATGACATTCATTTTGAATAATAAGACAGATGTCTGAACAGGGACTTGAACACTGGACTCCGAGATTTAAATTTAGATTTTATACCAACTGAGCTATCCAGGCCTCAGCAGTCTGTCTTCCGTGATGAAAAATGAAATGACAAATATGGGACTGCGGAAGTTATCCTGTTTTGGAGGAAAGTGCTTGGACAATTTTTTGTTACTTTAACTTACTTGTACCCGAGGAGTTTTAAAGTTCTAAGACCACCCTTTTTCACAAGATGTACTTCCAGATTTCCACGTATGACAGTTGGACGAGACTGACTATGAACAATAAAATAAATGCTTGATCAGGGACATGAACAACGGACCTTCAGATTAAATGTCTTCCGAGGCTTGAGGATCCTGCATTCAATGAAGACCAGACCAAACGATAAACATGGGACTACAAAAGTTTTCTGTTCTTTCAGGCTCGTGTTTGAACCAACATTTGAACAACCCAATAATTCTCTTGAACTACTGCTCTTCTGCCCAACTGCAGATTTTTATAGCATGGTCATTGCCATAATTTAGTGGATCATTGAGTGAATGCTACCTTCGTAGAGCCAACTTGCACCTCTTGAGTTGAAGTGTCCCCTTGGAGATTCTCGAGTGGAAGATTTCGTAGGCGTAACTGAACAGTCCTCTCATATATTCAGGAAAATGTCGCCTTTTCAAAGCATCCTCAACAGTTCGGTGTAGATTAATCATTAGGAATTTTTCCCGCTCAGGGGCTGCATGATGAATGCAGCAGGATGCAGGCATAAAATCCAATATGTTCGCTCTTAACCTTATCTGACAAACTCAGTCAGTGCACTATAAATGATTTAGGATAAATATTTTGTAACAGACAGTGACTGATGGTTACATCGTGATCAATCTGTAGCCTCTCGTTCAGGTTAAAGCTTCTCCAAGAGGCAAAAAGCATAATGTATGAAATGGAGGTCAACACAATAAAATATCCCTGAATTTATTTCCTTTCCTTTGTAAATGAACATCTGCAAATTCTCAAACATTTTGCGTTTTTTGATCAAAGAGTAAACCGGTTTATTTCATCAGTCAGTTTCCTTCTTCGGTCAGTGACAGTTGAGATGATTTAAACGGGAAACAAGATTAATTTATCAAACTGACATCTGTTTATTGACTGTGTGTGTTTATTTTAAAATCACTGGTGCATCTCACTGTTTCCTCTTTGCACCACCTGAAAGCTTTCTTTAATTCACTTTCTGCTGTGAGAAATCATTCTTATGTACCAAATGAATTATTTTACAATGTATTTATCTTTGAAAAAGTTTTATATGCGTCTATATATATTTATATGTTTTTATATATAAATTTCAACATGTTCATTACCATGAACTTGTAATGAAGGACCATGTAGTTTACATTGACTCAATCCCAAACATTTGCAGTTGAAAAAAGATAAATCCCAATCAATCACAACATATCATACTACAATACAGCATATCAGAGAATGTTTTATGTTACGATAATATCATATTCTGAACTAAGTATCACAACAATATGTATACTGGGGCCCCTCATCTTGCCATATTAGATCGTTACCCGAACAGTGAAAGACATCTCAGCAAAAGTCCTTAATTCTGCTAAGATTTTTCTCCAAAACATATTCCTGTTGTGGATCTCATCACATCAACAGAATCAGCTCTTGTGGACTTGTGTAT
The DNA here is from genome assembly GCA_009660295.1 of Lophius piscatorius. Taxonomy (NCBI): domain Eukaryota; kingdom Metazoa; phylum Chordata; class Actinopteri; order Lophiiformes; family Lophiidae; genus Lophius; species Lophius piscatorius. The sequence goes on from VRLP01009088.1 coordinate 5,483, forward strand.
ATATAGACTTCCAAAAATACACACGGATGGAACTTCACTCCGGCCCATTGTGAGCAGTATGAGCTTGGTCACCTACAACATTGCTAAACATTTGGCTACAATCTTAGCACCCCTGGTTGGAAAGACCCCACATCACATCCAGTGAGTTTTTTGAAAAAGGTTAAGAAATTGTAAAGTGCACCGGGTGAAATGATGTAGCCACTCAATTTTGTCTCCTTCACATGTATTCCCACTTCGGAAGCAGTGGAAGCTTTCACTGAAAATCATCTACAAGCTCTCTGGAGGATAGACTAGCTTTCAAATCGGAACCACTATCTACATCAAATACAACGCCTGTTGTTGAGGCCAAACTCCACATGAAGGAAGTGGAACAGAGGGCTCTAACTTACTACTTCAAGTAGGCGATACCTAGCTCCTAGGCAGATATGTGGAAGCACACATGGGTCAAAATCGAAGCCTGTGAAGTCAAAGACTTCACAAATCGCATCAACACTATTGACAACAGCATCAAATTACAAGGGAGGATATCGGAGAGCGTTCACTTCTGTTTTTGGACTGTGATGTAAGTTTTGAGGGTCACTGTAGACTCAACATTGACGTTTACTAAAAAACCTCAAAAACCTTTTGGACAGAGAGGATGGATGGTTTTGAGAGAGAAGTTATGGAAGCCATCCAGTAGGAGCAGCCCTCTCTAAGCAGGGGGTGGGGTCTACGCCCCCACCTATCACCTACATTCAACGCATGATCTTAACTTCTCTCCCTGGAAGGTTTCGCTATTGTCCGCCCCTGGATTCACATTATGCCAACGACCCACATGATACCCCAGCTGATCATCAAGACCACTCTGTCCCTAACAACTCATACCCACCCACATTAATTATGCACGGCTGCCAACGACTCTCTTTGTTCCAACACTTTCTGGAGGTATAAACTCCCTGACTCCCCACCAGCCGGTTAGAACTGAAAAACACTCCTCGAGGAGATGGGATATGTTTTCAAGGTAAAAAAGAACTCCTGTTTCTTTGGATTCAACCAACATGGATTTCCTTTAATTTATATTTAAAGGCGTCGTCATAAACATTCACTACAAAATCCAATTTTTCTGCAACACGAGGATCTAATTTATCTCAGAGCAATGGGGACTGTTTGACTTTCAGCCGGATTACACAAAAATTACTGAACAGATTTTCATATCCTTATTGAGATCAATGGACACGTGAAAAAGACGTTTTTAATTGGATCCAGATAAATGAACACTCTCAGCATGAAAACAACATGATAACAAAGTTTCGTATGGCGTTTTTGTAGATGTATTTCCCCGTTCTCATGGAGCTAACAGTCACCCTGCTCGCAGACTTTATGCTACGATAAACACATACTGAATCTATCAGACCTGGACACACAGAGATGAAACATCTAGTTCATCTGAAGCCCGTTTTTCGAAGTCTCTTGATATTAAATGCTCCAGTTTCAGATGCTGGAATAAGAATTAAAAAAAGAACCTCCTGCAGGGAAACATTGAGAACAAAAAGATAAAAACTTTCTTTGTCTTTACTTGTTTTTCCTCATCAGGAGTGTTTTCAATGAGCCTGAGGGATGGGGGTAATGTTGGGAGGGGGTCGCTGTCCATTCGTTAGCGGGAATCCCATGTTGATACTAATTGAATTAATTAGAGGAGGTGATTAATTGGGCCGACTAGCTGCAGGGAGAGAGAGGTGGTCGAGAGACAGCAGCAGTCACTTGAGACATTCAGGCTGCCAGTGTTATTAATTATTGATCAATCATCAACTTCTACATTTTGAACATTTGCCTACATCTCTGAAGATAAAAAATCACGGAGGCAGGAACCTACAAAAATAAATGTGGGCATAATTACTGAAAATAAAAGATTTTGCTGCTCAGATTAAATTTCCTGCCTTCTAGATAATACATGTTTTTGATTTTATGAATGTCATCATATTTTCTATGGCACCGACTCCTTGAAAATTCAGAGGCAGAAATTAACAAATGATTAAGATATAGTTTGTTCAAATTATAGCTGTAAATGATTATTCAGCCTGTAGGTAGCGCTGACACTAAGCACTTCAATCTTATTAACATAAACCAGATAACACAAGTGTTGTGTGTTTTTCTGTGTGTGTGTTTGTGTGTGTGTGTGTGTGTGTGTGTGTGTGTGTGTTTATCACGAACTAGCTCAAAAACCAATTCTATCATCTCTGGAGCACTATGCCCAATATTGTATGATGATGTTCATAACCAATACTGATAATTACATCCTTCCCGTGGTTGATATCAATTAAAATAACCAATAATTTAACATTTTTGTGTTAAATATAAAATTCAGTAATCTACAGCTCACATAAAATTGGACATATGGAAAAAGGACTCTTTAATAGCATTCAGGAGTACCAAACCTTTCTCAATGCCGAATACTCTCCTTTAATTCAATCAAAATGCATCAAAATTCAAACTGATATCACAAAAAATGTTTTAATACAGATCATATTGGACAAACTCATAAATTATAATCCCCTAAATGTGTCTGGTTTATTTATTCAACATGACCCATTTGCCCCGGAGAAATTAAAGAAAAAAGTCTTGCCACATAAAATTCTTATTTCACCCATTTATCAGGATCCACTTCAAATTGAATAGGGCCAATTCTGGACTAAGACCATCTTCCCCCCAATTTTCTTGAAAATAATCATGTTGTCTAATTGTCCATTTTTGCTGTGTTTCCTCTTATGCCTCTTCGTGTTCATGGCCTTTAAAACCAACACTGAACCTACTGCATCAGATGTATAGATGCTGCATTTGATCTGTCAATAGCCCATTTTACACAGCCTGTTCAAGCTGATACTTCAAACTGATGTCTGTATGAATTTAGCGAGAGAGGACATACAGTTGATCGGTGTGACAGAGGAAAATGCAGAGGATAGGGGAAAATGGAAGCAGATGACACGCTGTGGCGTATCATTCCCACTTAGGGGAACAGCCCTAAGAAGTAGAAGAGGATATATATATAAGATAAGATAAGATATGATAAACCTTTATTAGTCCCACAACGGGGAAGTTGCAGGGTTACAGCAGAATAACATTATATACAATTAAATTAAATTAAATTAAATGTGCAGTTGAAATATGGACAAGTTGAATAGTATACTGTCCCATAGTGCAGAGTGCAAGTGAGGCGTGTGTGTGTGTGTGTGTGTGTGTTACTAGCAGTGCTGGTTGAATAGTTTGACTGCTGCAGGAAAGAAAGATCGGCGATATGGCTCCTTCGCTCCTATAAATATATATATATATATTTATATATATATTAATGTATATATATATATATATATATATGTATATATTATTATACTATAATATATAATAGCGTAGTATACTTAGTCCTATTAAGTCAATGTCTATTTATTAAGATTTCAATTAATTGTATATCTGAATCTATTTTAACGTTTGCTGAGGCCTGTTTTTAAGTCTGCCGCAGCTCAGCACAGGTGATTAGCATTTCACCTGTGTCAGGTGTCCTCATGGATTACTCTCTCTGCAGGTCTGACAGCGATGACGATGGCCGAGGCTCTGAAGCTGCAAAAGATGAAGATGATGATGGGTTTCCATGGGAACCTTGATCAGCAGCAGCATCTCAATGGAGGGAGGGCAATGTCTCCGCCAGAGAATGACGACACAGGTAGGTGATGACATCATCAGCAGCTTCACCTGAACTTGGGATCATGAAATAATTTTGTGTCTTCTTGCCCGTCATCTTTCAGGTGGCAGTGAAGGATCCTGGGAGAAGGACCAGCTCCTCTCCCCTCCTCCAACTTCGGTTGTTGCACCTCCTCCTAGTTCAGCATCTCTCCGCTTCAATAACCTGCAGCAACATAGCACCCTGTTGGCCAACCGTGAGTCACAGCTCTCGTCTGATTTGATACTTTTTCTATTAGCTTAGCATTGTAGCTTCTCATTATTTTATTCTATCCTTCTGTGTTTTACCTTCTAAGGTCTGTCGGACCTTCCATTCATGGTCATGCCGCACCCCCTGCTTCCTATGGGCCTGCCCTCTGCTAGCGTCGCCATGGCAATGAACCAGATGAGTCAGCTCAGCAGTTTGGCAAATATGGCCACCGTGTCTCATGTTCAACGAGGAGAGAGCAAGGTGACTTCATAATAAGCACTAATGATGAGGTCATCATTATGAATCTGAGTGGTGCGTTAATGTAGCCCTCAGTATGCTAACAGAGATTATGCTAGTGGGGATACGGCTAACAGTAGCCATGACAGCGTTTTTTATTTATTTAGGAGTCACTTCCTGAAAGCCCCTCCCCCTGCTCCTCCCCCGGTGAGGAAGAGCTTCCGCCTCCAGAGCCAACCAGCCAATCACCTTCCAGAGCATCTTCATCCTCCACGTCATCACCTCGCCCTTCTACGCACACACCCGATTTGGGTTAGCACCGGCACATTCATGCAGGAAGTTTCCATTGATGGAACAAATATTAAAAAAAAACGTTTTAGGGAAAGTTTTTTCACAGTTAAATCGTTTGACTTATTTAATTACTTTTCATTGGCAAAGCTTTTCATATGATTAATTTTTTAAATGTATATTTTTCTATTATTTACAATTCAACATTTGTGTTGTTTATATTTTTGCTTTTGTAGAAGCTGGTGAAAACAGCAGGTATGAAAGTAAGCAGCCCTAATTATATAACAGATTGCTGACATCAGGTGTGACAGGAGGCATCTGATATTTCCAGGGACAGAAATAATGAGCATAATATTGAGGATAGTTTTTAATAAAATGACTTGTATTGTCATGAACTTCATAGATGGTGGGATCGCAGAGAGAGAAAACCACATGAAAGAGGTGTTGAAAGAAAGAGGTAAGGAACTGAGCCTACTGGAGGACAAATGCATTTTACGATTAAAGAAATTAAAATTAAATATGTTCCGTCACCAGACGAGATCTCCTCATCTGCAAAAATGTCCTCACACAAACCATAACTTACTTTCTCTATGTCTTTTTATATGACTTCGTGTTGTTAATGTGTTTACACCTGCAGATTACAGCCTTTTGCCCCTCCCCCTCACCAAACCGACCTATGAGAAGCTGCCACTGTCAATCAACCACGCAAATCCTGCCTTCGCTCCGTTCCTCTTTGCAGAGGGTCTGTCATCCATGGAGACACTTCTGACCAACATACAGGTGAAGTTTTATCAGAGTCAACCAGAAAGTGTTTTAATCTGGATCAGGATCCAGTTTCATATATAGGTGGAACGCCGTCAGTTGTCCAGGCAAGGGTATTGTTTGTATTGACTTTTCTTCCTTTCTTTTTTCTGATATTGCCTTTTTTTTCCTTTTTTTTAAAAGGCCCTATCTTTGGTTATTATAAAGTGAAAATCCAATCCAGAATCCATAGTAAGATTCACCTGAAAATGTACTAAACTCTTCAATGGCCTATGATCCACCCCGTCACAAAATCTCATCAAAATTAAGCTTCAATTTTGTTGTTTATTTTGCCAAAATAACAGACAAACAAATATAATAGCAACAATCATGAGACAATTATGTAGAGATTATAATTTAGATACGGTGAATTAAGACAACAATGTTTTATACTCTGAGATAGACAGGAGGTTCTGAGAGGCATCAGCAGTAGAGCATGTACTGCATCAGTCCGTTTCAAGATAACGCAATTCAAAATACAGTAAGCTCAGTTCATGATTCAATCAGGTATGGTCATGTGATCTGGCTGGTAACTGAAAGTACGATTGATATGATTGTGGATACAAGCAGTAAAAATGAGCAAACTATTTATGGTGTTTGACATAAGTTTGAACCCCCTTAATCACCATTATATGCAAAATGGGAAATAACCCCCATGTGTTGCATTACTCTTCTCTAACAGTTGCCTCCTCCACAGTCATTTCCACATATCTCATATACCCCTCTTCCCTGCTACATAGCCAAGACGGCGACCATTTTGGTCAAGTTGTACAGGATATGTATGAAAGCAGTATGACAGTGGTCAGGTGTGCAGCAGGACTGGCCGATGGGCTCAAGGTGAAGGTGGGACTGCACCAAAGATCAACTCTGAGCCACTTCCAGTTTGTTACGGTGATGGACAGACTGAAAGATGAGGTCAGGCAGACTGAAAGATGAGGTCAGGCAGACTGAAAGATGAGGTCAGGCAGGAGTCTCCGTGGACTATGATGTTGGTTGAAGACCTGTTATCTGTTGTGTGAGCAGATTAAGGGCGAAAGGAACAGAGACGGGTTGAACAGTGAGGACGCGAGCAGTAGATGTGATGTGAGACAGCAGCAGTGACTCATCAGTTCACAATCTGTTCTCAGGGTCTCCTGAAGGTGGCGGTGCAGAGTGCTCGATCTCAGGACAAACAAAACCAGATGGAGAGGAAAGAGATAAAACTGGAGCTGGAGAAAGAACGAGATGCCCGACAGACTCTCCAGAAACAGCTGAGCTCCGAGCTACAGAACAGAGGTGAGACGGGTTAAACTGTTAAAGTACAGACGGTGCGTAGAGAGCTGTGCTCTGAACTACAGACCGGAGGTGATACAGCTTAAACTGTAAAACTACAGACTCTCCAGAGACTGCAGAGGTCCGAACTACAGACCAGAGGAGAGACAACTTATGCTGTAAAACTACAGACTCGCCAGATAGAGCAGTGTTCTGAACTACAGACCAGTGGTGAGACAGGTACAGCCTAGAAATGACGATGAAGATGATCGAATTGCAGTTAAAAAGTTTTGATGAAGGCTACTCCAATTATCTGTTTCTAGATATTTTATAAACTTACTATGAACTAAAAAGCATTTTATCCTTTAAAACATTAAAATTAAATTTACTGTGATCTGTTTACTAGTGTCGATCCAAAGGAGGCTGAAGAAGGAGAAGAAGGCGAAGAGGAAGCTGCAGGAGGCGTTGGATTTTGAGTCGAGGCGGCGCGAGCAGGTGGAGAGAGCGCTCAAACACTCCGACTCCCTCACAGGTGAGAAGATCCAACAACCTCCTCCGCTATTTCTGTTCTCTCTCCGAAATGCTCCACTTTTTTCTTCCTCCAGCCTTTCCTCTCGGTTATTAAAGTATAGAATTAGAATGATGTAAAACTGAATATGTGTACGGCTGACAGTGGATTCACCTGTTTGTTTTTCAGATGTAGTGATTCCTGAGAGCGAGCACGAGAACAAACAGCAGGAGAACTCTGTATCTCAAGGTACCAAAAGCACTCAGACACTGTAAAAACATCTGGACCTAATGGAAAGATACAGTCTGAGAATCCACCTTTATGAAAACATAACTGGTTATTCCTTGTTTTCTGATTTGTCCTTATCCAGTTTAATATACACCACTCAAAAAAAAGAAAGGGAAATCACACACACAAACACACATCTATTGAAATTAAAAAATGAAGTAATTTATTTTTGACTAAACACCAGCAGTCAAATGAGAAAAACGACAATTAGACGAATCTGCAATAAAAATGAATTATTATTTAAAAATGATGCAACTGAGTCTTAAATGTAACTCAAACATACAAACACACTCAAACACTGAAGAGTTTCTGTCATTTTAAATAATGCTCATCCTTTCAATGTGTGTGTGTGTGTGTGTGTGTTGGTGTGTGCGTGTGTGTGTGTGTGTGTGTGTGAGTGTGTGTGTGTGGACTGTGAAATTGAATCAGGAAAAACAATCACAAACTGCACAGCAGAACTAAATACACCCTCTCACACACACACACACACACACACACACACACACACACACACACACACACACACACACACACACCTATTAACAGTGTGTGTGTGTGTAACACTGACATGATAATAAAATTCATTTATCAGAGTGCTGACATGTTGCTGTGTTGGTTTGTGGGTGTGTGTTGGTGTGTAGCTGCACATGTGTTGGTCTTAGTTCTGTGTCACATGAGTAAAATCTGATATTTCAATCAAAATCATTTTACTTCGACAACATAAGGACACTCAGTAGAGCGCATACCTCACCCAAAGCCTGGTGGTACCTTTTCATCTAATCAACCCATCATTATTCCAACAAGTATAAAATCTTGCATGCTTCTCTTTTATGTGGATCTTCTCCAGAATTCACTGGTTCCATTTTTGGCATATACCAAAATGTCATTACGCATAATCGATAAAGAACCTGAAAGAAACCCAAATGCATCCATCTCTTGTTTGACACATGACCCAGCATTCCACACAGCATCATGGTTCTCCCAAGTCATTAAAATGATTATGAATACAGTACATGTGTCTGAATTCTAGAAATGATTGAAGCCAGCATGATAACATCCACATCCACAATCAGGGACACCTAAACTTTCACACAAAAAATGGCATAAGTAGTGACATCACTAAAGCTAGAAGTTAATTATTGGTGGTATCTATTAACTATAGATACCACCAATAATATAACCAGGTACCACGTACACACACACACACCCATATATATATATATATATATATATATATATATATATATATATATATGTATATATATAGATATGTATATATA
>VRLP01009089.1:0-14025 GCA_009660295.1 Lophius piscatorius
GAGATCTTATAATCAATCCTGGTGGAGATGGGAAGCCAATGAAGGGAATGAAGAACAGGGGTGATGTGTTCGTGTTTACGAACTCTCATCAGGATCCTTGCAGATGATACCATTGGCATTGTTAACCAGATAGAGGACATGCAGTTGGTTGGTATGACAGTGCAATTCCCAAAATATTAATGGTACTCAATGGTAGTGGAGGATGTGTACATAATATTTTGTGAAAAGCTATTGACCAGTTTTGACCAGCTCATCAACATTCACCTTCCTCCCCTCTACCCTCCATTGTGGACAACTTGCATATCTTTCAGACTTCCTGGCTTTGGAAACTGAAGAGGAAGAGTAAAAAGCGTGAAAGCAAAGGAAAAGAGGATGAGCGCTAAAGGGGGAAGACAACGGTTGAGATAATGGGCGAAGGAAAAGCAGAAGATAAGAGGAGACAGACGAGGACAGAGATAAGAAAGATGACTCCAGTCTTGGAAAGACTGACAGGGGCGTCTTCTCAGGGGACACTTATCTGGACAGAGGAGGAAGGGAGGAAGGGGAGGGTGAGAACAAGACAGGGGGGCAAGGTAGGATGATGAGTCAATTCCATATATTTCACTATCCAGCAACCAAATGCCTACAAAAACTGGATCTGCCACGGCCTCTCAGTGGGGATCGGGTTCTAACTTTGAACATCTCCACAACATTCCACTGCCACCTCCTGTTTAACCGCAGGTCTAATGTTCTTCTGGTGGAATGCTGTGTTTGGTTCACACCAGATGGAAGTAGACCCCTCTCTTCAAACAGTTGAAGCTGCCCAAACATATTGTGTGTAGATTCATACGGCATTAATGTTCTCGCCTGATTTCTGACTTTTATTGAGGTGAGAGACGCCGTCAGCCTCTTAGATGTTTTCTTTCAATCTAATTGTGACTTCCTGAATGAGCCTTTGCCGGGTTCTTTAGAAAAGCGGTCCACTTCTGTGAAGGTTCTTCCAAGTCTTCTCCATGTGTAGATAATGTGTCCCAATGTGGATCTGTGAAGTCCCAGAACCTCAGGAACATCTCTGGAACCCTTCTCAGACTTATGGATTTTTCAGCACCTTCTGGAATTTCTTTTGATTTTGGCATAGTGTGCTACTGGTGGGACCTAGGAACCAACTGCCTGTTGACTCTGGTTCAACATCTCTACACAGTTTAGTGATAGATACAAACAAAAATAGAAGAAACCAGGAAGAGGTTGAAAACCTTTTTCATGTCATTCCTTCAAGTGGGACAAATCGGAATTTGCGCAATATGACAACATGAAAAGTGCATTTTAAGAAAACTCAATGCTACCTGAGAACATTTTCAGAGTAGAGGGGGGCAGAGTAGAGAGCGACGCGATTGAGGAGTAGCAAAGCGGGGAATAGTAGCGGCGTGGAAGAGGAGGGGCGGGAGGTGAAACAGATAAAAGAGGCCAGGAGAAACACTTTATCTTCTGGGTTCTTCTACAGATTGCTTCCTTGTTCCACAACTCTGTCCGACAGCTCAACAACCCCCCAGGGTGTGGAAACTCCTGCACACCATGTTCTGCTATCTGTGTGAGATTTCGTCCCTGAACTTTGAAAGGCCAGAACATTTTGTCCAGTCCTTTACTCAAAGTCAAATTCCTCAAACTCAAACGTGGCCAATAAAACCTGATTTAGAATCTCCCAAAAACTTTGTTCGAGGCTTTATTTTTCATTTCTGACTAGAATGGCACTCATTCCTCCACCAAGGCCGAACAATCCGACAAACACTCTTACCACCCAACACCCAAATAAAGGTTGATTTTTATTGATTTTCTTAAGCACTTTTGGGTTTCCAAATAACTTTAATGGATGTGCATAAAATTTGTGGGTTTTGTTTTGCCAGTACACTGTTTGTTGCCTGTTTTGAGTTGTTTTTCTGTTTGTTATAACCAGCTATGAGGTCGCCAGGGAAATAAAAATGAAATCTGAGACACATCCCAATCATCCTTCCAACTATCCTTCTCGGCTGTGGAGTCTAAAAAACGTTGTTTTTCAGTTATACTCCGGAAACTTGACGGATGGAACCCTTCCCTATACCCCCCGCCTTACTCTGGGGGATAATAAATATATAATGGTGGAACACCAGTCATTTCTGAAACTTGTCTTAAATCATTCTCATGACCCTCATTCTGACCTCACCTCGACTCAAGATCCTGCAAAGTAGACCATCGGTTTCTCATTGGTGTCATAAAGTTGCAGAAGGAGCACAGGAGTAGGATGATGCCAACAGTTGCCTTAAGGCTAAGGTAAAAAAAAACCAACAACAACTGGTAAGCATGTGTTGTGTCAATGAGGATCTCCAAGTTAAACACAAACGTGCACAAGTGTTTGTGATTACTAGAACTTTTCTGGTGGATTGCGGGTGTGGGACTGAAGGATTGAGGAACTAAAAGAGGTGAAAAACAGGATTTAGACATTCCAGGAAGACTTAGCACCTCCCTCTCTTCGATACAAACGTTTGTAGGGAATCTTCACCCCTGAAAGGCAAAGTTCAAAATCAATGACCATGTGACCCTCCAGAAGGCTCTGGATCAGTGAGCGTGTCCAGTCAAATCCTAACAAGCTTATTCGACATATTAGACAAGAACCAGACGGAGCAGCGCATTGGAACAACCGTGGAGAGATGCATCTTGAAAGCATTGCGCTACTGTAACCAACTGACTAGAGTTACGTGATACACCTGCTTCAGAACTTGAGTAAAGAAGATTTTTCAAAATCTGTCAAAGTGATAAGATTAGAATGACAGAGTTCAGGAGTTTCCAAACTCCTTCAAAGAAAACATTAGCTGACATGTTGCAGCCTGACGGACTGAAGCCAGCGTGAGATTCACCTGATGCTGAAAATCTTCCAAATGGCTCCCAACCAAAGGACTGAAAAAAAAAAAAAACAGAAAAAGAAACAGTCCTAGAAAGGGAGGATGGATTAGGAATAGGAAGGGAGGTTTCCTCTACTGTGACCTTGACTATCTCCATGTTTCTGGTTGACTCCTACTTTCTGTCTTCTCTCCATCTGTTCCCTTTCTAAAGCAGATTCCATAATTAGTGAGAAAATGGGAGGGGAAGGAGGAGTGATAAGGAAGAAGAGGGTGAGTAAAGGTTGTGCATATAAAGAAGAGAGATTTAGTCTTAGACCTGTGTCAAATGTCCTTGTTAGGTTTTGTCATATTTAGTCTCATTATCCTGTTTTTTGGATTTTGGTTGAAGAAGACCAAAAGGTCTGGTAGGTTGAGATTGTTTCTTCTCCTAATGAATGAAATATGAACAATTACAGAAAAGTTTTGGAGATAAAACTGCCCCTAATGGCAGGAATATACAACCAGCATTTCCTAATATCAATCCAGTTCTTCCTCACGCTTAGATCTATCGGGGTATACATCTTAGTTAAGTCTTCTGAGTTATCGCATTAACATGAAGGACACGGAGATGACGACCCCATCATTTCCCAGACTTTTCCGGAAGATTATTATAATGGATATCATATTTAAAAAAGGTAAAAAAATATTATCCAATACCTAAATCAGCAGCATGAAAAAGTATTAACTTCCCTGAATTGAATTTTTAGTTGCTCCACCCACAGCAGCAACAACTGCAACCAAACACTCCTGTTAACTAATCAGCCTCTGACGCCTCTGTGGTGGAATATTGGCCCACCGTTTTTTGCAGAACTGCTTTTGTGCAGTGGACCCACCAACTGATGACCTGACATTCTCCTCCAGAGTAGAGTTCATGTCTCCCTCGATAATGTGGAGTCATCCTGGCCCTGAAGAAGCGAAACATCTCCACAACATCACACATCTATATCACTCCTATTTGCCCAATATATTTAGACCCGTCCAATAATATTAAACGCTGAAAACCATCCTTTATCCTAAAACAGAAATATTCTTCATCGGTTTTCGATCCATTGAGATGAAAGCCGGTCACGGCGCCTGAGGCTCATGACAAGAACTACCAGTCGATGTCTATTAGAGGAAAAGACATTTTCTTTGGTGCAGATGGTGTCCATCATGCAGACATCCCGCCAGACATCAACGTTCTTTACCACGTCAAAAATTCCCAGTATGTAAGGCTGACTGCTAATGGTGACTGGGAGCGCTGAAGCATCCCAGCTGTTGGCTTTAATGGAACAAACCCCAGTTGCTGCTGCTCTCATCTCGTTTCCTCCACCCATTAATAAACACCTCCTGTCTGTCTGTCGGCTCAAAATGTCTTTTCTCTCTCCGCGTGCTTCTACGGCGGTTATTCACAGGGTCATGGGTTCAGCTGAACGAGACTCGCTCATGGGTCAAAACTCCAAGTTGGACAGAACTTTGACAAGGAACAAGTGTAGAGAGACCCCCCCCTAACCCCCCCCCCCTTCCATCTCTTTGTTCTCAGCGTGATGAGGTTTTAAATGAACTCTGTAGCAAGTCAGTCACAGAGGCTGAACTCTACGCTTCATTAAGGCGCTGCGTTTGGCTAGCTGAGCTGAAAAAAAACACCAAAGAGCACACACACACACACACACACACCCACCTTCAGTCGGTTCTAGCTGATTACTTAGTCCAACTCCTCATGTTTCTTAATAGACACCTGTGGGGTATTTTACACCGGGCTGCACACACACACATGGATCCGAATTGCATCGTCATAACCACTTTCTTTTTGTGTGTGTGTGTGTGTGTGTGATTATTATTTTGCTGGTGAAAGCTAAATCTGCAAATGTTGTCTTTTTTATATGTGTAACAGGAACTAATTTTAGCCTGGAAAATAGGCTCCAGCCTCCACGACCCTGAACAGGATGACTGGTTAGGGATGAAAGAAGTCAGCTCACTAACTTGTATCTAGCCGTCTTCCTTATAAGGAGGCCAGGACCTTGATGTCAAACATCCAGAGATTTTTCCTCAACCGTCATGTCAGTGGTATTAGGGTGGAAAAGATCTCGATATCAAGAGATTTAGCCTCGACATCTGTGTCTTACAGCTGATAAGAAATGTTTGGCAACTGTCAATAAAAGACCCAATGAGGAGAAGCAGAATGCCACAAGATAGCGGCAGGGAAAACATAGTCACAGCTGTCTAATTACCTTATTTTATTTAACACATTGGGTGACTTGTGTTTCAGTGGAGGTTTGTGGTTTACTCTTTCCTACCAATCCCTCTGAACCAAAAGTGTCGTTTTAGAAACCCAGTTTATCTCCCCCCGACTCTCATTTCAAATGAAGTGGCTGAGGAGGAGCTATAGAATTCCCCCTAATTATCTTCTCTTCTAGTTTTGTTTCTTCTTCTTCTAGGGAGGCATCCAACTCTTGGTGCTACGATATAGTGTAAGTCCTGTACGGTTATTGGCCCTCTGCTACATGAAGATCTATTCTAAGTTCAAACAGGATGACTATCCCCTTGGATACTCGGGTCACAGTAACTGCTTCTACCACTTTAGTAACCTCCCCTTTCATACATGATCAGTCTCAGTTATCACTCAAATATTATCAGTGAACTACGTGATAGGCTGGAGTGTGAGTCTGTTTTTGATTTAAAGGGCGTTAAACGGTGTCAGAACCCGAAGGAACAATATTAGAGAGGAACAAGGGACAAAGCTGCTTCAAAACAACTCCGGAACAGTTTGGACTGATGGATCCTGATCAACCCACTTATATACTTCAAATAATAAGTGAATACATTCTTAATGAGGGGAATTACAATACAAACCTCATATTAGATCAATTACGGACATAATCAACTGACTTTAGTTCCTCTTTCAATCTGAAGACTTATTTTTCAATCTTGTTCAACATCTACTTTGTTCCACTAGTTCAATTAGCTTGAAATAAACTAACTTCAAACACACTTAAACTATCGGACAGCTTTGTGTGCTACGAGTCCCTGAATACACACAGCAGGGTTACCCTCCACTGACTGGGTCAACCCCCACAGCACACACACACACACACACACACACACTCGCACGCACACACACCTTCCACGCCCATTCACTGTTTTATGACTTAACTATGGGAAAACACTCCCTTCTGTTTGCTGCCCTCCCCTCCTTCTCTCCACACCTCTGTTTGTACGAGGGGGAAGACATTCCTGCAGCTACACAACTGTACGGCCGCATTCACATTGCCGACAGCGGTGGCACAAATACCTGGAATAATCAAATATGCACACTTAGAATATGTGATTTACTTGGAACGGCTTAACTTCTTACGACACAACATAACGTCAGGCCCAGACTGCGACAGATTAAAGCCAGAACCAGCCTGTGCTGCCAGGAGTTGGCACACCCAAGTGTCCTCTGTTGCCCGCCACCCGTACTGACTGGACCCAAACTGAATGCCTATCCCTGCATGCGATGATCCCATAGTGGGGGTGGCTCCATGGAGCCTCTTCTATCTGAGCCTTCATGAGAACTCCTCAACAAGCATTCCTCCCGGGTCTAATTCCTGAAGGGTGCCTAGATCTCCCTACTCTGGGCTATGGGGTCACGATTCTCTGAAGCATTTTCATAGGGCTCTTCAAATCGCTCTTGGTCAGAACCTTACCTGAGACCACTAACCTTGGTAGTCCTTAGCAGGGGCTAACACCAGCTCTCTGGATCACAGTAGCACTAAAAATGCCCACCGTATTAAGGTGTCTTTAATGTCGGCCCGCTATCACACAATGAGCTCATTTACTACGATAGAAGAACTGGATTCAGACGGCCTGGATTAAACCCTGACACTGTGTTTACTGTTAAACCTCCGCCGACCGGCTTTTACAACATCCCAAGTTTCTCCAGAAGCAGGATTACTCCAGAAAGTTCTTTACTGCTTGCTTAACGGTGTTCTTGAAGTTCAACATGAACACCATTAAGCCTCCACTTGTGTTCGTCCTTAGAAATGTATTGTGAGGTGAACTTGGTGACCTACGCTTCCTCTGTGTTTCCTTTCTTTCCTCTCCTGCTCCTCCGTTTCACTCAACGCAAAGAAAAGAGGAGAAACTCAAACAACCTCCTGGAGTTGACCTGGTTTAAACCAATATTTGCTGTCACATTAAAAGGGCAAACCTGCCTCTTTGTCCCCCTCCTCACACTCTGGTGCTTTTCTGTCCTGTTTCTTCACATTTCTATCAATCTCCCTGTGTGTGTGTGTCTGCCTTTTTTTTTTCACTATCCACAGATAACGCTGATAAGTGAAATATCAGGAAAGATTACAGACAGTATGGGAAGGGTTTTTCATGATGAAGTAAATTCCTGTAGCTTCAACGAAAGAACTATTAGTATACTGATAATCAAACTAGGCCTACGGTGTTGTCCCCCACGGCAAGGGCATATCCCTGAAATCCCCCTAATCCACTGCATTGTACAACCAATACCCTTGATTGACTTCCTCAAATTAAACTTGAAGTTATTGCCGAAAAACTTTTTCTTTTCTTTTTTTTAATCAACAAAAATAAAAAGCTCCCCCTAGTGAGTAAAATATATATTTAACATAGTTTGAAAGATTTTGTAGATAAATCTCCCTCTATATAAATATGCAACTGACATTTCCCCCAAATCAATCCAATTCTTCCTTACACTAAGGTCTATGCGAGTATTAAATTTGAAAATAATCCATGCGATCGTTTTTGAGTTATCGCGTTAATACGAAGGATCTGGGGCGGCAATGAAGATTCCATAATAGACCTAACTTTTCCGGGATATAATAAATGAATAACAATAAATGCAGTACAGCTGCTGACGTTTGGATCAGTGCTTCAAAGTCTAAGATGCCAAAAAAAAAAGCCTATAGGTTTGATCAGTTTTGAAATAGGACCCAAAATGTCTCCCTGGTTTTAAGGTTCTGTTTCTCTTCAAACTGATAAGCTGTCAAATCCAAACCCAACGAGGTTTAAATTTGATGTTGTAAAAGCCGGTCGGCGGAGGTTTAACAGTAAACACAGTGTCAGGGTTTAATCCAGGCCGTCTGAATCCAGTTCTTCTATCGTAGTAAATGAGCTCATTGTGTGATAGCGGGCCGACATTAATATGAGCCTATTCTTAGTCTGGTTTGGCAGAGCAGGAAGTGAGTTGCTCAAAGTCTCTGGTGTCCTTAAAGGACATCCAGTTTGGCACAGAGAGAGTTTTTTTTTTGCCTGGGTTCTTTCTGGAGAGGAAGAACCCGGGCCGCAAAGCAGCAGCTGGACATCTTTACGATACCGTTTGATACAGATATCTTAGAATGTGATATATATGCTGAACTTTTTAAAGGCCTTAAAGATGAAGAGCCTTCAATGCTAACTTTCATGTAGTCTTAAATCTTAGTGGCAAAGCCTAGTAATAATAAAACGCTGTATTTGAATGGGGATATTGATGCTGAAGGAGTTGTCTGTCTTATATATAAATATATTAATTACTTGTTTATTTACCTTTGCAAAAAACATTTTCGCACTGATTACACATTTTCACACAGGAGCTACTCCCCGTGACTCAAGATAAAATCTCAGAAGTCCTTGATGCCTTTTTTTGGCGGTTTGATCTCAATCTTGATCACGTTTTGGTGGCATTTTGATTCGACTTTAATTACATTTTGATCGAGTATCAACCACATTTTACATTTGATTTTGGTTCATTCACAGACCTTTATGTACGTACTACTGACTACTGTCTTTGCACCCTTGTATCTTACGTGGAAACAAGTGACGATGCTTGTAAAGCGTTTTGAAATGAGAATTAAGTGCATAAGTTGAACTTGGTGCATGTGGACTCAATCAATTTCTGTAGTGTGCTGCAGTCAGATTGTTTTATAGTCAGTCTGCCATAATAAATAGTGAAATACTCAATAGTCAAATGGTTAAGCAAGTAATTGTTTTTTTGTTGTACAGGTTATTAGTTGGTACTTGATTTTAAGGAGTTAATCTTTTTTTCATTTTCACTCTTGGTACCAACAGGTAGGTCACAGTTTGTGGTCTGGTTTATAATCTGAAACTGGTTTCATTTCATGCAAACTCACTGAACTGGCTTTTAAGTGGCCTTTTGTAGGTATAGGAAGTTTGCTGAATGAGGCTAATTAGTGGGGGCCCTGGGAGAGCTGATTAGCCTAGGGTGGAGCTATAGAGTGGAGCTTCTTTATGTTTTGTTGTGATGTACAAGAGTTGAAAGTTTTGCACTGGGGAAAAAAACAAACAAGACGGAACTCTGATCAGTTAGAGTTCATGCCATTATACGCCTTGTGCACTTCCTGCATCTGTTTAAAGAACCTCCAGAAACCCTTAAGTTCCAAACAAGGATTTTATTGTGAAACAATTGCAGGAACATCCTGTGGAAAATCTTACTGACTTGCAAGGTTCCCATTATGGATGCTGCTGCCAAATCCTTTCAGGCTGCACCAGGCCAGAGTCTTTATTCATCATTTTAAAATTAAGCTTGAGATGAAGAGAAGCTACTTTATGTGTCACGTCTCAGTGGTCCTGATGGATTGTGGTGACATTACACTCCCATTTATGGGCTCAAATGGAGCGACTAGTGTGTGCAACAATTCATGGAAAAATATACCAGTCTAGTCTGGTGTTTGTCGTCAGTTTGGAAGATTTTTACCCCCATCCAACCAAAGTTTGTGCCAAAGAAATCCTTGACCGATGTTGGTTGGTTGATGTTTGATGGTTATGGTATATCTAATTTTGGGCTTTATTGTTGACGTATTCAGACCTTCATACAAAACCTATCCAAACCTCTCCGTCTGGAATTTAAAAAAAGGGAATGTTTTAGTGAAGGGCCTTTTGCTCTTATTTTGTTTCACCCTTCTGGAATTTACGAAAAGCTCTACTAGACCTTGGTAAAGTCAAACATCCTTTGAATTCAAAAATATTATCCCCCTGACGAGTCAACGTGCATGTTCTGCTTGTCTTCAAAAGATCATGTGTCAACTCCTACAGGAGGATACTGAGACTAAATAAAGCTCCGCAGATGAAGACGAAGACCAGATGTGTGGTTTCTCTTAAGGGACTGATTAAACAATCTAATCTCCTTTTTAATGAATTTCACATTGAATTCCACTTCCTCCGTCTCCATAGGAAGATCTTACAAACTTCATTAACAACCAACGGTTTCTTCCAGGTTGGTTCTTTGCAGCATTACTGAATGGACCGAAAATCTCTCATTGACACAACAAAAACACTGCAAGACGATAGGATTTTGTCGAAATGGTCTTTCCGGGGCGGCTCTGCTTGGAGGAGAGAACCAACCTGGTCCAACAAGATTCCAGGGTCGCTGTTTCAAATTATGCTCCTTCCTATCGTCTTTAATGAATGTCCTCATTAGTATTTGAATATCTATTATCTGTCTAGAAAAGATGTGGCCAAATTAAAAATAATTAGCCAAAAATGTTGAGAAAAAACTGGAACTCACAAAAAGCCACGTTTGTAGCCATCAGGAATAATAGATATTCCAAAAAAATTTAAGGTGAGACTTTCAAACTTCAAGTTTATTTCCAATTTCCAATCCAAATTCCAAACATATACACCGTAAAATGATCTAAATCGATATCTTCATAATAAACGCATGAGAAAAAAGTTTTCAATTCACCTTTAAACCCTATAGATAAATTCTGGTTTCATCTTTGTTCTAAGATCATGATGAAACAGTAATTTTGTCCGACCAACTGCCCAAAAAGCCAAAGATTTTACAATTTATGATAAAAAGAAAAAGGGGGATCACAGAGTTCAAAGCAGCAGGATGTTAAATACTGAAAAACCTGACAATGACCTTCGACCTGTGACGGATCAACAGACATCATGGCGGACGAGGAAGTGACACATTGGACAAAACACACAAATACGAACACACGCACACACACACTGTTGCACCAAAACCAAACCACTGAAGGCCATCAAGAGTGGGAGGCGCCCTCTGTTAATCACTTCCTGTGCTTTGATATTCACACACACACACACACACTTGACATTTCTATCAAAGATGGAGTATGAATGGTTCCTCTTCTATCATTCTCCCCATCCTTTCCTCCTCCTCCTCCTCTTGTTCCTTCTATGATTATCCTCTCATTCATTCATTCACTCTTTCCTACCAGTTGTATTCTCTCAAAACTCAATTTAGACCATTTACATTTACATTTTCTTCTGAGATTTTCCTAAGCACCGTCCCATCAAATGCCAGGAAAAAAGTGCTGCAGAATCTCATTTCAACAAAGCATAGTACAGGAAAGATACGGTGAAGTTTAATTTTGGCTACAAGATCTTTAATCATTGTCTTCACCAAACCAAACTGTCTTTCAGCTCCAGCTATCTTGAGGGGAAACTTCCGTGGAACCAGATTCCAGATAGTTCCTGCGGTCTTTAGCCCTATACTCAGGTCAGACCACCGATTACACCATCATGACGTTGTTGACGTCACCCAGAGTGGAATAAGCTGATATTAGCTGTGAGAGTTGAAATAAGTTAACCAAGTCTATAACAAAACAAAAATTAGCTATCATTAGCTTTTTTAATTGACATTAGGTAATCTTATCTATGTCGACTCACATTAGCTAATGTTAGCTATGAAGAACAGATTAGCTAAGTTGAGCTATGTCAACTGACATAGGTTGAATTAACAACTGAGGTTAGCTATGACAGCCCAAATTAATTAACATTAGCTAATAACTGAAATTAACTATGGGTTGCTATGTTAATTGACACTTACTACTCTTATCTATTAACTGACATTGGCTAATGTTAGCTATGACATAAAACCTTAGCTAAATTTGGCTATGTTAACTGACATAGTTATTTAATTATTGTAACCTATGTCAGCTAACAAGTTGAATTAACAACTAATGTTAATAATAATAATACATTTAATTTATAACGCACTTTACATTTGGATCAAATCTCAAAGTGCTAAAATGTTACCTATGCCAACCCATTGTAGCTAACTTAAGCTATATTTGTTGACATTAGCTGACCATATCTATGTCAACAAACATTAGCGAGCATTAGCTTTGACAGCCCATAGTAGCAAACATAAGCTATATTAATTGACATTGCCTAACCTTATCTATGTCAAAAACATTTGTTAATACTAGCTATGAAAGAACACGTTAGATAACTCAAGCTAGGATAGCTGAAGGTTGCCGATTTCAACTAAAAGGGCTGGAAAAGAAGGTAGTTTCGGGAACCAGCTAGAGGATGATTCATCATCCTTTACTTTTATGGGCCCCTCACCGGAATTCCCTCTGGTTTTGCCATTCCAATAAATACATCCTAAGACAAATGCTCATGCTCCACCCCGGCATCAGTAGGTCAAGTCTAAGTACTTCACTATTCATAGCAAAGTCAAAGCAGACACAAAATTGTGTTTCCAAAGCGCATTTTTGTCAAAACCCTACACAGTCAGTCTGATTAATTATGTGTTGTCCGATTCGGACAAATTCCAGCCATCGTGCCAGGACCCATCCAAGTCCAAAGAATGAAAAAAAAAAAAAAAAAACTGTTATAAATGCGTCATTAAACCAAACTGAAGTCAAAAATGGGATTTTGCTCACCTGTCAACATCAACACACTCTCATATCGGCTATAACAACATACAGAAGCAGGCAGCGGGGGCACAACCTCTCTAATATCAGACATCTATTTATGACAACCAGCCCCCGTTTCAGCCTCCACTCATCCATCATCCCTCCTTTATTACGGTTTATGTATGACATCAACTTTATCCCCTTTGCCTCAATCCCTCTCTCTTCACTCAAAGTTGAATCACTCCTATTAAGGTCAAATATCTCTCTCTCTCCCTCTCTCTCTCTCTCTTTCTCTCTCACTCTCCCTCCATCTTTCTATCCCCCCTCTCTTTGCTCATTTTCCTGCTCAGTACACATAATGAATGACTGAAAAATGTGGACTGTGTGTCAGCGTTTGTCTGTTTTTGCCAGGGGACCGTGTTTCAGAGGCAGCGTTTAACCCTGAGTTGGACGGACAGAAAAAGAGGAGAGTGCAGTTCGATGAGTAGACCATGGCAGAAATAGAGAGAGTCACTAAAGACGAAAAAGCAGAGAGAGTCACTCAAAATCATGACCAAGAAGCTTTAGACCAAAGACAAAATGGAGAAAGACGTAACAGAAAGAAAGAACCTAAAAAAAAAATGTCTGGGGACCAACCGAGTTATTCAAGATGCTCGTCACTCAGACAACTTTCCAGCTCCTCCTTAGGAATCTCAAGGTATTCCTAGTCTTGATAAGACATGTTGTCCATCCAGGGAGTTCTGAGTGTACTTCGATATCCCCTACAAGTTGCGCTTCTGCAGAGAACCTCCAAAGCCAAGCAACCAGACGCCCAAACCACGCATCTGACTCCTTTTCGACACAAAGGAGAATGGATCTACTCAGTGCTCCTCGCCTTATCTCTAAAGCTGGGCACACTCTGTAACAACTCCTACTCTACCGATAAATCATCTGCGATGTAAAGCCAAAAATTAAAACTTGAGAGCTGACACCGTCAGCGTGGAACCTTGCAGCCTGTAACTGCCGATAAATATTTGTATGAAAGATCAGAGGAAGGACGGAGTTTGTCTGCTAGCAACATGCTAACAAGACAGAAACAAGTTGCCTTGATCATCCTTTGTATCGGAACCTCTGAAAAAAATAGGTGCCAGTCTATGTGGACTCTTAGGTAGCTAGGATGAAATGGACAGTAAGGCTGATCCATTTAGCAGAGCCAACTGAAGGTATGCTAATTATATTCAACTATACAGAGTGTTAACTTGATAGCTAACACTGCTCTGACTGCTCAGAAACTTTCTTCATGGCCGTGCATTTAATTTATAATGCACTTTACATTTGGATCAAATCTCAAAGTGCTACAAAGCAAAAGCAGATAAAAGCATCAATAAAAAAATAAAATAATAACTATATAAAAGCCTTACCAAAAAGCAGCAATGTTAATTAAGGTTATAGGTTCTGCTAAAAAGGAAAGTGTTAAGTCCTTTTTTAAATGTGTCAGTCGTCTGTGGAGCCCTGAGATGGTCAGGGAGGGCATTCCACAGACGAGGGGCAGCAGAACAGAA
>VRLP01009090.1:0-14025 GCA_009660295.1 Lophius piscatorius
GATCTGGTGTACAGACCTGTAATAGTCCAGTGGTCCATGTTCTCCAGACTAGATCTGGTCCACAGACCTGTAATAGTCCAGTGGTCCACGTTCTCCAGACTAGATCTGGTGTACAGACCTGTAATAGTCCAGTGGTCCACGTTCTCCAGACTAGATCTGGTGTACAGACCTGTAATAGTCCAGTGGTCCACATACGTTCACATTCGGCGAAGTTGGACCAGACTGTGATACAAACAGTTCCGTTTGTCAGGAGCAGCAACATTTATGTCCTGACGTGTTTTTATGACGTGTTGGTCAGTCTGTCTGCCGGAGGATCCAGTTTTCACCAGAACATCTGACTGAAGGGACGGAAAGACTGAGAACTTTATCTGACTGGATGTGGTCAGACATGTGGACAAAGTGTTCCTCTGAAGTAGTCTCTCTTCCAACATGACTCCAGGACCAACGGAAGCCTCTGCTTCAGAAAGCTGAGACCGCTCTGCACGTTTTTGGATGGCGGGACCTCAAAGAGGTGAATTTAAGAAGTAGAAATGCTGAAAATCTCCGGCGGCAGAAAAACAAACAGCACTAGCAGCTCTGTAGAGTCCCACAGACACTGAATGCATCACATGAACATGTGAACCGTCAGAGAAGAAAAGTACTCACATCATTGTCGTAGACGTTGAGGAACTGAGCTTCAGTCATCCTGCAGCGCAAACAGAACAACAGTCAGAACTTTCATGTGATCTAAAGGGTTAACAGGCGTAAAAACGTCCAGATGAGCAGGACAGAACTAAACACACTAAACCAGAGTTTCACTTTCACCTGACGGACGAGGGACACTCAAACACAACACCTCTCTCTCTTTCCTTCTTTTTCTCTGCTGTTTTTCTTCAACGCCCTCCCTCTCAGTTTCATTCTGTCCCCTCCTCCTCCTCCTCCTCGTCTGTGTTTGTTCTCAGTCACTTCCTGGAAGTGGCGAGCTGAGGAAAACCCCCAGAATTCCAGATCAGCACAGGGGGCGGGGGCGGGACTAAAGGTGGTGATGTCACTAAGCTGCAGCTTATAGAACGGAAGCAGGAAGTGGTTCTTTACAGGCCGGAAGCAAAGCAAAATAAGAGTTTCCACTGATGATAAGAGGTCCTCAAACACACCGCCAGCATTACTCCTCCCAAAAAATCAGAACATTCTCAAACAGTTTCAAAATTTCTGGATAAAAAATAATTTCTCCAAGTGTTCTGTAAATATGGCAGTTGTCGTTAAATATAACGACGTTTACAATTTCTCAGTTTGAGGGTTTAAAGATATTTATAACGTTTGAGCGTTTACTGTTACTGCTTCGTACACCGGTCCATAGTTTAGTACTTTCTTTTACCATTCTCCAAGACTTTTTCAATCATTTCCTATTCAGTACATTCATTATAAGCCTTTTAATGTATTTTTCTTAAAGACATTTGTAGATTAGTAATAACAATAATAATAATAATAATACATTTGATTTATAACGCACTTTACATTTGGATCAAATCTCAAAGTGCTACAAGGTAAAAGGTAAAAGCTGATAAAAAGAATGATTAATGATTGATGTCTAATGATTAGTGTCGTTAACAGCCCTAAGGTTGTTGTATTTTTAAATGGAGTCTTATTTCTTGTGTGGGCGGGGCTTATCACTCTGATTAGCATATTCCTGGGCAGAGGGAACTAAAGCCTGATTGGTCAATAAAGAAAAAAGCCGGGAGATAGGAGACAAAACAGCAGCTCTCCATAAATATGTGGACCCCTGATAATGCTCTGCTGTAGAGTGTCTGTCCCGCAGAAACATGCTGAAACAACACAGCTCTGTTTGTTTAAACTACGGATGTCACGCTCTTAGATTCTGATGCCGCGGTTATTCTCAGAGAAATAATCACGGTGGTCCCGATTATTGACACTGTATCAGGACAGATTTGACAAAGCTGTGTTGTCCGTGGCATAATGTCCACTCCTACTTCCATAGGTGTGTTTAGGTAAGCAGGGATGTGGACTTTACGTCCACACCAATCTGCCATAAGATTAAAACCACCGCCCTAATTCTGTGAAGGCACCAGACTCGGTGATGTCACTGTGTGTTCTGACACCTGTCAGTCAGGACCAGCACGAACTTTCTCAGCAGTTTGTGCTACAGGAGCTCCTCAGTGGGATCTGACCACATGGGCTCTGATCTGGCTTTGACTCATAATGTGAGCTACAGAGAAAATGTGATTTAAGGACATTGGGATTACTTCAGACGTTTTAAAGAGCTCTGTTAGAAAAACGCTCAAAGGATTTCAGAAAGAACAAATATTGTATTAACAAACAGGAAATGAATATTGAATGACTCCTAAAAACAGACCCGTGAAGTAATCCAAACCTTCTTCCTCTCTGCTCGTCTTCTCTGGTGGTTCTTCCTGTGTCTCCTCTGCTCATCAAATCTCACCTCACTGCACAACCTGACTCAAATCTTATCTGAAGCATCTCTATCTCCTGAAGTCAGCCGGCAGGGTGACGCTGTCCTGACCAGAGCAGCCAATCAGACACCAGCATTATTAACATAAACCCACTCAGACTGAGGGGGGAAAGTTTACATTTGGGGTATTTCTGCGTGACCTCCAACATGTGCAGGAATCCACAGAGGTGATTAAATGTCTCTGTTTCTTTGAAAGAAGTGTAATTTATATTTCTGTTAAACTGTTTCCTCACTCTTCATTTCCTCCAACATAAATTTTTAAAAACCCCAGATGAAGAAACAAATTCAACCAATCAATCAAGCAACAGACTAATGAACTAACCAACCAGCTAACCGCTGGTTATAACTGATTTCACTCAGTTTTTACAATCTTTACTAACAAGTTTGGAACCAACCAATCAGACAAACTGATAAAAACAACACCAAACAAACCACTGAACCAACCAATGAACCAGTCAACCAACAAACCAATGAACTAACCAACAATCCAACCAATTTATTAACCAAATCTGTAACCAACCGACCAAATAAACACCCAATACATCAACCAACCAAGGACCCAACCAACCAACCAACAAATGAACCTACAACCACCAGCCCAATGAACTAACCACCGAACAATGAACCAACCACGTAACCCACAAACCAATTAATTAACCAACCAATTAACCAACCAAGTAACCAAGCAACCCATGACATAACCAACTAACTTATGAACCAACTAATTATTCAACCAGCAAATAAATGAACGCAACGCTGCCCCGTGTTACAAACGGTATAAATGTGTTATGTCTGTCCGCATATAACACATGGATGTACCTGAGCGCGCCGGCCATGATGAAGATGATGAAGGCCCGGCTCCTCCTCCTCCAGTCCTGCAGACGCCAAATTGGGAGATAATAAGCTGTGTTTGTTTGAGTCGGATATAAACAGATAAAAGGGAATTTCCATTTCTCCTCCTCAGTCTGACAGAACGAGCATTTCTGTTAAAGGAACAGTCCAACATGTTTCCTCGGATACGTCCATCTCGGTCGGGGGGGGGGGGTCCTTTTCTATAGTGGCTGCCGTGGGTGTGTAACCTAGAACGGACAAACCGAACTCTGGCTCAATAGCGGACTTCCCGCATTTTTGGGTTAGTGTGTCAGAATGATGACGAGGAAGGATTTGACCTCCAGAATCCATCGATTAAGAAGATGAGAAGTTTGTGATTTCTGACGAATGGAGGGTCTTACTTATTAGACTGCTCAAAGAAGTGAGGGGAAGACTTAAATCACATGTGTCTTCCCTGACAGAACGGGTGTGTCCCCAAAGACCTCCAGAGATTCTCTGCAGGACTCAGATCTGGATTGTGAGGAGCAGAGATTGGCATCAAGACCTTCATCTTCCACTCTCTGACCACATGAGGCCAGGTGTTGTCCTGCACAAGGAACCCAGTCCACTGGTCTCACAGCGGGTGTGAAGATTTCTTCCTCGGACCAAACAGCAGTGAGGTACCGTTGGCTAACAAGCGCAGGTCTGCAATTTCCTCCAAGATTCTACCTCCTGAGACCATCGCTGACCCAACATGCAAACCGGGTCCTGCTGGTCTTGCTTGCAGCATAATGTTCTCCAGGGCGTCTCCAGACTCTTCCACGTCTGTCACGTGAGCAAAAATGTAAAACTAGAGGAGAGAGGAATTATCTCTGGCCACCACCTGCAGAACCAGAACCTCACTTTCATTTTGACCAAAGCTGAACCGTTGAACTGACTCTGTGTTATACCGAGATGATGAAGTGGGTTTCTTTTGTCGTTACTCTGAGCCGCGTACGGCACAGGGAAAAGCAGCGGAGCGTGAAACCCTGCGGTAAAAGAGGGAACCATGAAGACGTGACTCATCGATCCGTTGAAGGGTTTCTACTAGGAGATTGGCCAGTAAGACAACTTCTACCTGGATCTCATGGTCCAAACGTGATAAGACCAAAAAACCATTTCCTTTCAGTTTCACTAATCTGGGATTAAAAACACCGATATTTCTATCTGTCTTTATTTTGTTTTCTAAATAGAACAGGCTCTACGGTCATTATATTACAGAATCACCATGAAACCAAAAGAATCACTGGAAACTCATCGGTAATTACTGAATCAAATTTGATGTTTCTTCAGCAGTATTTGTGGGAGGGGCCAGGAGGACTTTCCCTTTGGACCAGTTGGACCGACATTAGACCCCAAAAAGTGACAAAAACAAGACTCTGACCCCTGAGAGGGATTCCACAGTTATACACACATACTACATAAATAAAAGTTTATGTTAAATTCTTGACTTGTGTAGAATCCAGATTATGCGCCTGTAGAGAAGAATCATTCGATGAATTTTGCTACTTTTCTATTTTAATCCAAACTTTTCTGTGTGTCTTATTTTCTCTGAGCTCGACAGGTATGTCAAATATAAGTCAACATGTTGTGACAGGTAGTGACAGACGCCGGTTGAACATTCAAGCACGCACCTCTGTGTGCACCCATCAGCCATAAAATTATAACCACTGACAGGTGAAGTGCATAAAATTACTAGTGTTTTCGTAACGTGATGAATTGTGATATTGCGATATTTTTTTTGGTGTATTGCGAAATTGTTACTCTGACTTTAAATGCAGAGAAAATGTAAGAAATACATCGTTGACTATTTAGATTTTTTTTTATAATGCTTTATGATTAAAATGCTTTATGAATATAAAAAAAAAAGAACAACAATTATAATTAGCGGTGCACCGATCGATCGGCGCCGGGAGGCCAGGTGTGATTGAATCCGTAATTGGCCGAGCGGCGATACTTGAGGCCGTTAAGGTGCCGGTTGCACGAATACGGCGTACACGCACACCAAGTATGAGCTACCGCAGCTCCAAACATCTCACAGGTAGACCAGAAAAACACAGAGCTCGCAATTTAATAACAGCAGTAAGGAAAAAACAAGCTAGAAAAGGAACAACCCCGAAAACGTTCTGCACAACGGATTCAATCATACATTTCACATTTAATCGACCCGAGGAACGTAAGTTAAGAAGCTTGCGTTAGCAGGGCAGCTAAAGCTAGCGGGAGCTCGGAGCCCTGAATAACGCTAATATATAACATACAATGGACTGAACGCACTTACAGAGTTCTGTTTCACTTCAAAATGTCATACAATTGGTTTAAGAAACGCGTGGACAGTCCGAATACATACACAAAACAAAATGCCGACCATCCTTGTTACCTCCAATGCAATTCTTCAAAATAAGAGCACTTAAAATACGCAACTCATTATGATTATGATGAAGTGATCGGCCAAAAAAATTGCAATCGGCGCATCTCTAATGATTAATGCTCTCAAGTGTTACCAAAAAGGAAAAGAAGTAAACTCTATGAAAGTGTATCCCATCAGCACCACTCTGTTTGACCTTTGACCTGTTCCTTTGTTGTTACTCTCATTTTTGAGGACGAAAGTTTACCCGATGATTTTAATATGATCTTTAAACTTCCATTTAAACTATTTATCAAAGACAATCTTCAGTGAACTTCTTCAACCATAACGTTGCAAAACACGAGTCTGGAAAAAAAATCTGGCATCTTTATTTGATTAACAAATTTATGACTGGAGCAAACAGAAGTCAAGGAGGCGGGGCTAATCCAAAACGCACTCACTTATTGGTTGTACTGGTTTATATCGGTATACCTATTTTATAATAATAACTGGGTTTATTAGTCAGATTTTATCCTTAAGTTAGTCTTTGAAACATGAAATATGGTGTGTGAGAATAAGAGACTTTGACAAGAACCAGGTTCTGATGTCTAGATGACCAGGTCAGAACATCTGCAGAACTTCAGGTCTTGTCCTCCTGGGCTGCAGTGGTTATTACCCATAAAAGTGATCTAAGGAAGAACAACTGGTGAACCGGTGACCGGGTCTTGGACTTCTTAGACTAATGGCTGTGTTTAAGGAAAAAAAGGTAAAAGTACTAACTGCTGTTAAGGTTCATGCTGGTTCTGATAAAAAAAAAAAAAGATGACATCACAAAGATGATTTGCAGCAAATAGGAACCTACACAAAATTAGGCAGGTGGTTTTAATGTAATGGCGGATTGGTATATCGCCATTGATAGATTTAACTACCACACGTTTCACATAAAGCATTCAGCTGTTCAAACTTGAGGAAGCATCTATTGACATTTAATGATGTTATTATCAAGATACGCACTAAAACTGTACTTTTTCTAATTATTAAAATAACAAAGAATTATTTAGGAGCTATAACTATTTTAAGCGATACTTAACTGGCTGGCTTTTATTACGTTTCTCCTATTGGTTTTACTTGTTCAGGTAAACGTGACTGCTGAAATAATCTATTCTCTGGTTTTTAATTTACTAAAATTGCAATAAGGAAAAAGAATTTGAAGTTGTTGTTTTTTCAGGTTCTCTCAATCATGTAAAATTCAGGCTTTAGGAGCCAGTTTATCTGAAAGGAGTCATTTGAGCCTGATAACAAGTACTGATCCTAGATTTATCAAACCTTGATTAAAATAATAATTAAAAACCTAATGTAAGACAAACATCAACAAAACTATACTTAAAAACTATAAAAAAAATAAAACTGTAAAAATTGTAAATGAAGCAAAATCCGGTTGTTAAAACAATGTACTTAAAACTGAATTGTCGACATTTCGCTGGCAGATTTAGTTTTTCTCTTAAAATGATTAAACAACGAGACGGACGTCTTCTCCTGTACTAGATAACACAAATAAACACAACCCGAAGTGGGATAAACAACAATAAAACTTTTGAATAATCAGCCGATTACTTATAAACCAATCTCGGGACCAAACATTTGATTTAAGACCAGAGTTTTAACAATAAAATTAAAAAAGACAAGAATTAAAAGAACTTAATTAATAACCGTCAGAATCACGAGAGAAGCTTTGAATGTTGAAACAAACACTCAGCTGTCAACCAATAACTGACCGCATTGACTGATCGCCGTTTGTAATCAGTTAATTTACAGATATTAAAGGTGAGTTCTTACCTGCTGCAGCTCCTATCCTCCTCCACCAAAACCGCAAACTCCCATCTGACCTAAAGGTCACGTCAACGGCAACAAGCCCAGGACTACTTCCTGTTTACGGGTTTCAAACTTAAAGCGACTGGCGGGAACAAGATGTTTCTGCTCTGGGAAATAAACTTGTTAAGTTATTGGAAAATAAACACCTCTATTCTATTTCTTAAGTTTGTTCAATATGTTGTTTTTTAATTTGAGGCATTTTATTTTCTTTCCTTATATATTCTATATCTTAATATTCCAATGTCAAACTAATTACACACCATGTGTGTGTCTGTTAATTGCAGATCTGCAACTGGACAATTTTAATTCATATTTATATATTCCTCCGGAGATCATATTTCCCTATTCTTTATATTTTTACATGCGCTTTATTCCTATATGCGCATTTTCTTTTTTATAATAGTATGTCTCATGTTTTTGTCCCCTTTTGAATGTATTTGTCGGAGCTGCTGTAATGGCTAAATTTCCCCTTCGGTGATTAATATAATAGCTATAGATACATCTATCTAAGTTTGAACAATTTCAAAATATAAAGAACATAAAGCATAAAAATGCAATATATGAAATGTATTAAGAAGGGATTTGAGGTATATTGAAAAATATCTTATCCCTCTTTTAATAAATATTAAAGTTTAATTACTACTTTTTGCCTTTCAATCTCTAAACTGTTTTAACTATTTTATTTATTTGTAAAACTACCACATTCTGTGAAAGAAAAAAAACTTTAATGTGAAGGCCAATTTATTCAACAGGAAGTCACTGCAACGTGCTACTCCACTACCTTGACAGACTACTACTCTGTTGTCATGGGAGCAGGAGCCTGTCAATCATGAGCGGAAAGCCCCAGAGCTGGAGGGGAATTCCGTCGCCACGTGGCAAATCCAACTTGCTGATTGGTGGAAATAAGGGCGTCCCGCCCATCCAGGGGATACTGAAACCCACGTGACCAAAACAGGGGAAAAAACACGGAAATAAAAACATAAAACACAAACTTACAGCTTTTCTTTCGAAATTACATTTTAAAGTAAGAAAGTAAACAACATATGAGCTTTCAATTGTAAATTATACATTTATTAAAAATAAAGTTAATACTCCATGACCTCATGACCTGATCTTTAATTACTGAAGATTAGACAACACTTTCTATAATTTTAATATGGACCCAAAAATAAGGCATAACGAACATGTGTTCACTTATCACAACATATCACTCCCCTCCCTCCTGGACACTTACAACACCCGCCTCACCCACCACTATGGGTAACCTCCCAGCCCCCCTCAAACAACCTTGTCTGCCTCCTACCATCGGATGGAAGGTACCGGAGCCCCTGTGTCTACTCCACCAGACTCACCCAGCTTCATCCGTCAGGAAACTGAACTCTCTCCCATCCCTTCCAACCCCACTCCTCCCATGATCCCAAAAAAATGCTTCACTTGAAACAGTCTCCCATAACTATTTTCTATTATTTATCGTTTTGTCTGTATGCAAGTTAGAGTTCAGTTCCCTTTGCAAAGTTCTGTACTTTGCACCGGGCTTTTAGATTTTTTATACTCTCTGCACCGTGGCTCAATCAGATTACCAATTTTTTCAATTCTCTGCATGTCTGGTACATAACTTTAGAATTGACAAAAAAGCTTCTTGAATCTTGAGTTTCAGCTTAGCTTTCAACAAGAATGTTTACATGTCCATATATATTATCTACATACATAAATCAATCAGCCATAACACTGTAAACACCAACAGGTGAAGTGAATAATATTGATTATCTGGTTACCTGTCAATTTGGGTGATATATTAGGCAGGAGGGTGAACATTTTCTCCTCAAACTTATGTATTGACAAATGGTGATGACGAGATGACTGGATCGGAACATTTCCAGAACTGCAGGTCTGGTAGGGGGTTCTTGTTTCAGTGGTTAATACCTACTAAAGTGGGCTACGGAAGCACAACTGGTCAACTGGCAACAGGGTAATCATTTAACATATAGCAGAGTTAAAACACAAAGTAAAATCTCAAGCAAAAATGGAAGCCACACAATATTAGAGCGGTGGTTTTGTTGTTATGGCCGATGACAGTGTTGAGACATTCATTGATGGGAACCAAACAGTACCATCTGTTATTTATGGTTATTAAAATGTCAAACTCCCATTGTTGTACATGAGTTGTAGAAATCTTCTAACATTTTCTTGAAATAAAACAAAAACACATCTTTAGTTGTTTTTTTTTCCATACTTTATTTGGCTTTTAAACGAAAGACGTATAAACTCGCTCACACAGAATCTGATAAAAGTCTTTGACCAGGTTCTAGGTGACGCCGATCTATAGCCTGCTATCGTTGGTGCGTCTGTTGACCAGTTGGACCAGTCGGTGGCGCCGGTGAGGACGCGGGGACTGGACCACAAGTTAACAGTGTGTAAACTTTGCATAGTTCCGTCGAGCAAATTCAAAGCTGAATGTTTAGAAAATCCATCATCAAGAGAAGAAAAACAAAACCAAGCTCAGATAAGAAACTTTTTTTTAATGTGGTAAGCTAAACAGACATCGGCTAACCAGCTAGCAATGTTGCCGAAATCTTCTTTACGCTGCTGGTTTGCATTTAACTTCTGATGCTGAAGATTCTTCAACAGGCATCTACAGAAAGTCCTGCTCATTTTTACTGCATAGATTAGCGCTAGCGACTGCCCTGAGGATAAAAACAGTAAATTTACAAGGATGGCTTTGGTTTTAGCATGGAGCTAAAGGCTTCTGCTAGCAGAAAAAAGCTAATAATCAAAAGGGTCATTCCAGAGGTTCTTAATGAGAACATATGCTGGTTAAGTGCTGAAAAGATTCGGTGGTGTTTTTTTTGTTTGTTGTTGTCGTCATTTCCGCTCTAAGGAGGACTGAAATAAAACACAAAAAAAAACAAAAAAAAACACCAGAACAGCCCTTTAATACCCTGAGGCAAGCACATACTGCATCCTATGACATAATCTAAACCTACACTTGCTTTTTAAACTAGTCTAACATGGTCAAAAGAATGTGGACACGCTGCCGGATATTACTTTGGCTAATCAGATTATTGATCTTTAATTATCAATTAATGAGTCTTTTCTATCCAAAATATATTATAGGACATTTTTTGAACATAATCTCCACGTCCTGGAACAATATGTAAAAATTAAAGATAAATGCTGGTTCTTCTCAAATAAATCCACTGTTTGATAATAAATAATAATTGATACTTTGTTCATCCCGAGGGAAATTCAGTTTTTCTGCATTTGCAGTGGAAGACGTTTGATTTACCCGCCGAGCTACAGCCGCCAGTTTAGTTACAATCATACTGGGAGATTGTTGCTGTCCCCAGTCTACAGCAATCATTGGACATTATTCACCCATTTAGTGATTTTTATTAATTGGATGTCTAATTTTGTCCGACCAATGGTTAAACCCAGAACAGATTCATATTACCACGGCAAGAGACAAAACAAATACAAAGACTTTTCCACTTTAACTTTAAAGACGTACATACATTTTTCAGTAATCCAATCAATAAATTACAAACATAATCCTGCTGATCATTCGACGGCCCCTCAGATTCGGAAAGACATAAAAACAGAACAGTTTGCGTCCACATACTTTTGGCCACGGCTGATTGTGTATATATTTGGGTATATTTGTGCTGACGTGTGGGAAAAGCAATGATTCAGATGCCTTAAAGCTGAAAACCTGAAGACGTAAAGTGGTAAACA
Source organism: Lophius piscatorius (assembly GCA_009660295.1). Taxonomy (NCBI): domain Eukaryota; kingdom Metazoa; phylum Chordata; class Actinopteri; order Lophiiformes; family Lophiidae; genus Lophius; species Lophius piscatorius. The sequence goes on from VRLP01009090.1 coordinate 11,262, forward strand.
GATGTGTCGAAGAAAGAATAAAAGGCTCCTCCGGCTTCGCTCTGCAGCTCAGAGCATCAACGGTAAACGCCACTGGATCTGATTGGACACATGGAGACGGCGTCTGAAAGGACGGTAACAGACAAGCCCCTTTTACACAGCCGGTTTAAGGCGGGACTCTAGAGCCTCGGTGCCGCCCGGTCTGTGTGGTTCCTCTTTGGAGGTGGTAACCGAGTTGAATCTGGGTAAAAGCGTTAGGCGCTTGGACAGTTTGGGGTGTTTTGACATTTACTAGCAAACTTAAAGAAGAAGAAAATGTCTTGAAATTGGGGAGACAGGGGCGAGCTGTGGTCAGAGGAGGAGCGCTACCGCCATGTAACATGAAATCCAAAGGCGCCACAGAGATGGTTTATCGTCACGGCGCTGTGTAAAAGGGCTTGTCTTACAGGTAACAGACAGACGAGTGACAGACGGACAGGCTGACTGACTCTAGGTGAAGATGAGGCCGGCTTCACTGTAAACCTGGAAGACCTTCTCAATGGCGTTAACGTACGCCGCTGTCCGCAGGTCCAAACCCAGGTTGTACTTGTTGGCTGTTCTCATGATTTGCTGCATGAGAAAGAGGCGAGGGGGGAGGAGAGGGGAAGGAGGATTTAGTTTTTGATGTATTTTTCTATATAATGGAGATAGAAGTGAGCTTGACATAAAACTGAATTGCAGTCAGATAACGAGCGTGATGGTCATGACCACACGGGAGGGATCAGTTCCCTCTTCTTTGTCAGATATGACGCCATCATCACTGCTGATGCTGCAAAACAATTAAACACTGCCGGCTCCTTTCACAACCAACACGACACCAACTCCTCAAATTTTCAAAATGATGCAAGCGTCACTCTCATTTCACCAAAGGACACTGATGCTGCGTCAAGTCGAACATTTTTGACGCCATCATTTTTAAGACCCTGAGAGACTCGTGATGTTCACCCCAAACGCAACCGAACCTTTCTACAGCGACCACCACGGCTACTAGTACCACAACTAGTAGCTACTAGTACCACAACTAGTAGCTACTAGTACCACACTTACTACAACTACCCCTACTGCTACTACTACCACAACAACCCTTACTACCAATACAACCACTACTCTCACTACAGCTGCCTTTACTACCACCATAACTACTACTACCTTTACCACCATGACTACTAACTTTATTACCTTTACCACCACAACTAGCACTTTACTACTACAAACACTAACTTTACTATCACCACTACTACTACGTTTACTACCACTACTAGCACTTTTACTACTACAAACACTAACTTTACGATCACCACCTCTACTACCTTTACTACCACTACCACCACTACTACTAATAACTTTATTACCTTTACCACCACAACTAGCACCTTTACTACTACTAATACTACCACCATTACTACTACATTGACTACCCACTACCGTTACCCCCACTACTACCTTTACTAGCGCTAGATGTCACACATCGGTATCGGCCAATGGGATTGAGCTGAATTCATGTTACTCGTGTAATTTCTCTCTTCAAAGGAATTTCTTGCTCCACTATCAAACAAAAAAAAGAAGCATAAAACAAAATACAAATACAAAAATACAAACCTGAAAGGTTCTTGAGTTTAAAAACCCCCAAGAAGAATCCTCACTAGAATGTTTCTGGAACTAAACTGCAGGCCCTTCTGCTATTTATCGTGTTTGTTGACCAAAGTTAAATCCTGTTGCGGCGTGAAAATTCTCAAACCCCATTAGATCCCACCATTTCATTCATGACGGATGATAACCTCGTGATACGTGTAGAGTGTAGTGTGAGTATTTGTATCTTAGTGTGTGTGTGTGTGTGTGTTTTTACCCTGGCAGAGCGTTCCATGGTGAAGGCCAGACCTGAGTGAACAATGTCCTTCTCAGACGCTCCCTAAAACCAAAACACATGGAAGAACAGCTTTTATTTTATGACTTTATTTGACGGGGACAGCGCTCTGTGCCAGAGTTAGCTGTAAACTCATTTACATCTGGAGTCCTGAAAGAGGTAGTAACAGATGTAGTAGTAGAAGTAGTGTAGTAGCGGTAGTGGTCGTGGTAGTTGTTGTAGTCATAGTGGTAATGGTAGTGGTAGTAATAGTTTTAGCAGTATTAGTGTCAATGGTGATAGGGGTAGTAATAGTAGTAATAATTGTAGTGGTGGTAGTATAAGTAGTGGGTTTAGTAAAGTTAAGTCTAGAGTATTAGGAGTCGTGGTAATGATGGTGGTATTAGTCTTAGTAGTAGTTACAGTCGTAGTAGTAGCAGTGTTAGTAGTATATGTAGTAATGGTAGTAGTATATGTAGTAATGGTGGTAGTGTATGTAGTAATGGTGGTAGTATATGTAGTAATGGTGGTAGTGTATGTAGTAATGGTGGTAGTATATGTAGTAGTGGTACTAGTAGTAGTGGTAGTAGTATATGTAGTGGTATATATAGTATATGTAGTGGTATATGTAATAATGGTAGTAGTGTATGTAGTAATGGTAGTGGTATATGGAGTAATGGTAGTGGTATATGTAGTAGTGGTATATTTAGTAATGGTAGTAGTATATGTAGTAATGGTAGTGGTATATGTAGTAATGGTAGTGGTATATGTAGTAATGGTAGTGGTATATGTAGTAATGGTAGTGGTATATGTAGTAATGGTAGTGGTATATGTAGTAGTGGTATATTTAGTAATGGTAGTAGTATATGTAGTAATGGTAGTAGTATATGTAGTAATGGTAGT